>JAXGGA010021472.1:0-16514 GCA_038373865.1 Uloborus plumipes | reverse complement strand
AATTATACGGAAATTTTGAACTTTTTTTTTTAATACGTGTTCTAGAGACTTCAAGCTTTCTAAAACCATAAAGATTGTGTGGATTTTGACTGCCGAATTTGTGAAAAAAATTCATAAACTTGTTACGGACGAAACAAAGTGGTGTTACAGACGTAACATCTCTGATTTGAAAGTAGAAAACAGTATTTTAAAGCAGGAATAAACAAAGATTTATGTGCTAAAACAATAGAGTAGCATTAATTAACACATTATTTGAATATTTTAAGTTATACTGTAACAGTTTTAGAAAATTTGGGTTAGTCTGGGGGAGTTGAGAGCATATGCCGATAAGTCAATATGTAACAATAAATTAATGCATCTTAAGACAATTATTTCCAAGAAAGATTGACACAAGAAAAGTTTAGAAGGGCCTTCACACAAATTTATTTATTTGTATTCTTAAAATTAATGCATAATGGGGCTACTACATAAAAAAATCGGGAAAAATAAATTCCTCCCTGGAATCTGATTGGTCTTAGGAGAACTTAAAAATTTGAAAATGTTGGATGATATAGCAAAATACTAGTACCAAACTAAAATTTAACCTTCTTGGTGACAGTTGGGCAATTTTGATATTTTTTTTTGAATGAAAAAATGTGTCCTTTTTCGTCCGACGTTCTCGAAATTCGAACGGCATTTTCGTATTCTGTTCGAAAACAATGCATTTCGCGGGCTTTTGGCAAATTCGCGATGTTAGCCCACCGTTCTTCCAATTTTGACGTCAGTATTAAAACATTCTCCTGGGGCATATAAATAATTTTAACTTTTTCTGCAATGGAGTTTGCACACTGAAAAAAGGAAAGAGCGTCGTTGACAAATGATGTTCTAGATCTTACTCTCTGCCAAACCTGGTACTTGACCATACCCCCAACTCCATCCACAGCTCTCTTTCCATGTGACGAAGGAAAAAATGCCAGTTGAGGTATAAATTATAATCAGTTATACCATATGTGTATTTTATTAATCTTAAGAAATAAATTTCAATTACATGCCGACATAATTAAAAATTTCAAAATCAGAATACCAGAAACTTTAGTACTCGTACTATATTATGCTATATACATGTATTGCTCATCCTGTGCTTTTTACCTATTTAATTGGAAATTTACTTTTGCTACGGACGTAACATAGAGCCATTTGTTATAACCGAAATGTTACGTCTGTAACAGCATTACTTTAAAAACTAAATCAGTTGCAATAATTTTAACTATGGTGGGCAATTACTCTAAGAATTTGCCAAAAGGACCATTAAGGGTTTTTTTTAATTTTGATTTTTTAGGACGTAATGACAACTTTTGCTTCTTTTTTGTTACAGACGTAACATCAAAGTTCTTTTTTTCAAACTTCAATTACACCATTTAGATCAATTCAAAAGAAATTAATGAATGCATATTATTATAGTACCGTCTTAGTAGTTAAAATTGTGCTACAAGTAGTTATTTTTGTTTTTATTTTTCGATGAGAAATATGCATTTGAAAATGTGTTCTTTTTTCTGATTTTTACAAGTTCGTGAATATCGTACTTCCAACTAAGAAAACAAGTATTATTCTAACTCTCACCAAAAAATCAATGCAGTATTCTTAAAATATACATCTTAAGCTTTAAAATGATGTATAACATAGCAACATAACTTCAATATGAATTTTTGACCAATTGGTTTCACTTTTCATGGAATGGCCCTTTGGCTTACCGAATGCTTATGGGTATTTCCATGCGACTCACATTACCATTTGACATGGTTTAACCAAAATTATCTAATAGGACGGTGGTTGGGTAGTCAAAAAAAAATCGAATTCGGAAGTAATTGGTGGAAAGCTGGAAATTTTTTAAATCTATTCCTTATGGGTCTGTAATAAATATCCTAAGTTTTCCCCCTCCTACTAAGTGAGCTTTCGCCACAGCGTCCAAAATAGTGCCAAAAAACACCTGTTTTTTCATTTAAACCACAATATCTCGAAAAATATTCGTGAAAAAGCTATACATGCATAAAGTAGATTTGTAGAACATAAAATTTTGAACAAAATGAATACCTACAATATATACTTTTGTTAAATATTACGCTCACAGTTTAGTTTCAAAGTTCGGCATAAAATCGCCAATCGCGCGTTTCAACCCTTTCCCGCTCCCGCAGTACCTTTCCCACTCCCACTGTCCCTCCCCGAACTCCCCCGGGAATAGAAGACCGTAATACTAAAAACGCAGTGGTGTTTTTCGCCCTGTGGAACTAGCTACACAGCTATGAGATCACCAAGTTGACATACTACACGCTACTGAAAACAATTTGTCACAATTCATCACAATGTAACTAAAAAATAAAAAAAAAATTCAATCTTTATACAGAACTTAATTTATTTTTTAAAAGAAAGTGCAAAAGCACTTACATTTTATTTCCAAGAATTATTAACTGGAGAAAATGATTGACTTTAAGTGACTCAATTTGAATTGGAAAATTATGTTCGAATTTTTTAAAAAATCTGGTTTGCTTTTTTTCAAAGTAAATCACTTTTTTTTTTAATTTCAGCAATTCATACAATGTTCTACTAAATGCTCTGAGACATAGTATTATATGAGATGCAGTTAAGACCGAGTGTCACAAATTCAATATTTTATGGACATGCATATATTGAAAACAAAAGATTAGTATTAACTTTAAAATTATTGCATCATTACAACAAGAATTACAAATTTCAATGATCTTGACTTTAAAAAAGTTATTATATTCCTATTTACAGAATAAAATACCGAGTATAGAAAAGTACAAAAAGTAAATACACGTTTAAACTGGAAGTAATTGTCGAAACATCGCTGAAAAGCTTTAAAAAATCATACACATAAACCAAAATAGGAAATTCATAAAAATTGCTGTAACAGCAAGAAGTGCAAGAATCGTTACCAAAAGTACATGCATTATAAAATAATACTCGGTTCTAACTCGTACATTTTTTTTTCTTTCGATCAGCAGTATTCATTACAAAATGATAATCTTTTTAATAAATGATATGTGAAAAATAAAAATGCAGACTCTTTTAAATGAACATTCAACTTTTGTATTTCAGTGAATGCGAAATGAAACATTAAACAAATTTACACACAGTAAATAATAACTTGAAAAGTACTAGTCATGCGATTATAAAAAATATATTCAGTTGTGAAAGCTTGAAGTAGAAAGAGCAACATCACACATTTAAATTAGCTCTTATTTACTTCTGTGTAATAGAGAAAGACCTCAAGTATAAAACTTTTAAACAATATGTACACGTGGGGCACTTGAAATGATACGCCGAGCATTACTGAAATGTTGGAAAACATGCGAAATTATAACAATGTTGAGATGGTGATAGGAAACAATAACATTAATTTTCTCACTTAATTTGACATATTTTATAAGTCAAATAAATGGTTAAATTCGCTTATTTTTTTATGAATGCTGAAACTGTTGCATAAGTCAAATTCATTTGCTCATTGTCACTTATTCTCTTAAATCTGAAAATTTAAGCTACGAGGAACATGATGGGAAGAAATACCTGTACTGGTATTTCAACTATCTTAATAACACGCAAAATGGCTAAAGAGGCAATAAGCAGCTCCAAAGCTGCATAAAGCATTTTTAGCAAAACCTGGTGGTTATATTTTTCAGCGTTAACGGTCAAGTCCGCTGTTAATTTAGGATTAGTTATTGATTATTCACTACAATATTTTGAATTATATATTGCAGTAAGAAACTCCATTAGTATTTTATTTCTTACTTGCATATTCCAATCATTTTTTAAGACCAAATTGGATTATATATGTTCAGTTTCTTTTAATTTGATCTCAGATGCAAGAATCTTAAATAAATTTATTTCAGTTTTTGTATTACATGCCGAATTAAAGATGTCTTTTAAAAAAGCTTTTTGGAATGCTAGCTCGCAGCAATGACAGATCATTTTGAACATTAAGAATTTTGAAAAAATTCTCGTTAAATTCAGTTTTCGAGAATGGTTAAATGGTGTGGCTCTTATATATATTTGAGAAACATTGATAAAACAGCGAAGAATTTATGTAAAATTAAAACAAAGGTAATTGTAGATATGTTGCTCATTTTTTTTCCTTTAATCCCCACCTTATTTTTTTTTCATTTTAACGTCATTGTGTCAATACAAATTATTATTAAGTAAAGTATATAAATATTTAAGTAGCACTCGTGAAAAGTGGTGTTATGGAAGGAAGGGAGAGAGGTAGGGTGTGAAACTGTTTAGTTGAGAGCGTGGTGGGAAAGGTATTGTGGGAGCGGGAAAGGGGTTGTAACGCGCGTTTTCAGTATATGCATGCCCTTAAAATATTGAATTTGTAACACTTTATGCTCGGACTTTCTTAACTGCTTCTCATATAATACTATGTCTCAGAGCATATAGTAGAACATTTAATATTATACATTAAGGGTTATATGAATTGCTGAAATTAAAAAAAAAGTGATTTACTTTGAAAAAAAGCAAACCAGATTTTTTAAAAAATTCGAACATAATTTTCCAATTCAAATTGAGTCACTTAAAGTCAATCATTTTCTCCAGTTAATAATTCTTGGAAATAAAATGTAAGTGCTTTTGCGCTTTCTTTTAAAAAATAAATTAAGTTCTGTATAAAGATTGAATTTTTTTTATTATTTTTTAGTTACATTGTGATGAATTGTGACAAATTGTTTTCAGTAGCGTGTAGTATGTCAACTTGGTGATCTCATAGCTGTGTAGCTAGTTCCACAGGGCGAAAAACACCACTGCGTTTTTAGTATTACGGTCTTCTATTCCCGGGGGAGTTCGGGGAGGGACAGTGGGAGTGGGAAAGGTACTGCGGGAGCGGGAAAGGGTTGAAACGCGCGATTGGCGATTTTATGCCGAACTTTGAAACTAAACTGTGAGCGTAATATTTAACAAAAGTATATATTGTAGGTATTCATTTTGTTCAAAATTTTATGTTCTACAAATCTACTTTATGCATGTATAGCTTTTTCATGAATACTTTTCGAGATATTGTGGTTTAAATGAAAAAACAGGTGTTTTTTGGCACTATTTTGGACGCTGTGGCGAAAGCTCACTTAGTAGGAGGGGGAAAACTTAGGATATTTATTACAGACCCATAAGGAATAGATTAAAAAAATTTCCAGCTTAGAACATAAAATTTTGAACAAAATGAATACCTACAATATATACTTTTGTTAAATATTACGCTCACAGTTTAGTTTCAAAGTTCGGCATAAAATCGCCAATCGCGCGTTTCAACCCTTTCCCGCTCCCGCAGTACCTTTCCCACTCCCACTGTCCCTCCCCGAACTCCCCCGGGAATAGAAGACCGTAATACTAAAAACGCAGTGGTGTTTTTCGCCCTGTGGAACTAGCTACACAGCTATGAGATCACCAAGTTGACATACTACACGCTACTGAAAACAATTTGTCACAATTCATCACAATGTAACTAAAAAATAAAAAAAAAATTCAATCTTTATACAGAACTTAATTTATTTTTTAAAAGAAAGCGCAAAAGCACTTACATTTTATTTCCAAGAATTATTAACTGGAGAAAATGATTGACTTTAAGTGACTCAATTTGAATTGGAAAATTATGTTCGAATTTTTTAAAAAATCTGGTTTGCTTTTTTTCAAAGTAAATCACTTTTTTTTTAATTTCAGCAATTCATATAATCCTTAATGTATAATATTAAATGTTCTACTATATGCTCTGAGACATAGTATTATATGAGAAGCAGTTAAGAAAGTCCGAGCATAAAGTGTTACAAATTCAATATTTTAAGGGCATGCATATACTGAAAACGCGCGTTACAACCCCTTTCCCGCTCCCACAATACCTTTCCCACCACGCTCTCAACTAAACAGTTTCACACCCTACCTCTCTCCCTTCCTTCCATAACACCACTTTTCACGAGTGCTACTTAAATATTTATATACTTTACTTAATAATAATTTGTATTGACACAATGACGTTAAAATGAAAAAAAAATAAGGTGGGGATTAAAGGAAAAAAAATGAGCAACATATCTACAATTACCTTTGTTTTAATTTTACATAAATTCTTCGCTGTTTTATCAATGTTTCTCAAATATATATAAGAGCCACACCATTTAACCATTCTCGAAAACTGAATTTAACGAGAATTTTTTCAAAATTCTTAATGTTCAAAATGATCTGTCATTGCTGCGAGCTAGCATTCCAAAAAGCTTTTTTAAAAGACATCTTTAATTCGGCATGTAATACAAAAACTGAAATAAATTTATTTAAGATTCTTGCATCTGAGATCAAATTAAAAGAAACTGAACATATATAATCCAATTTGGTCTTAAAAAATGATTGGAATATGCAAGTAAGAAATAAAATACTAATGGAGTTTCTTACTGCAATATATAATTCAAAATATTGTAGTGAATAATCAATAACTAATCCTAAATTAACAGCGGACTTGACCGTTAACGCTGAAAAATATAACCACCAGGTTTTGCTAAAAATGCTTTATGCAGCTTTGGAGGTGCTTATTGCCTCTTTAGCCATTTTGCGTGTTATTAAGATAGTTGAAATACCAGTACAGGTATTTCTTCCCATCATGTTCCTCGTAGCTTAAATTTTCAGATTTAAGAGAATAAGTGACAATGAGCAAATGAATTTGACTTATGCAACAGTTTCAGCATTCATAAAAAAATAAGCGAATTTAACCATTTATTTGACTTATAAAATATGTCAAATTAAGTGAGAAAATTAATGTTATTGTTTCCTATCACCATCTCAACATTGTTATTATTTCGCATGTTTTCCAACATTTCAGTAATGCTCGGCGTATCATTTCAAGTGCCCCACGTGTACATATTGTTTAAAAGTTTTATACTTGAGGTCTTTCTCTATTACACAGAAGTAAATAAGAGCTAATTTAAATGTGTGATGTTACTCTTTCTACTTCAAGCTTTCACAACTGAATATATTTTTTATAATCGCATGACTAGTACTTTTCAAGTTATTATTTACTGTGTGTAAATTTGTTTAATGTTTCATTTCGCATTCACTGAAATACAAAAGTTGAATGTTCATTTAAAAGAGTCTGCATTTTTATTTTTCACATATCATTTATTAAAAAGATTATCATTTTGTAATGAATACTGCTGATCGAAAGAAAAAAAAATGTACGAGTTAGAACCGAGTATTATTTTATAATGCATGTACTTTTGGTAACGATTCTTGCACTTCTTGCTGTTACAGCAATTTTTATGAATTTCCTATTTTGGTTTATGTGTATGATTTTTTAAAGCTTTTCAGCGATGTTTCGACAATTACTTCCAGTTTAAACGTGTATTTACTTTTTGTACTTTTCTATACTCGGTATTTTATTCTGTAAATAGGAATATAATAACTTTTTTAAAGTCAAGATCATTGAAATTTGTAATTCTTGTTGTAATGATGCAATATTTTTAAAGTTAATACTAATCTTTTGTTTTCAATATATGCATGTCCATAAAATATTGAATTTGTGACACTCGGTCTTAACTGCATCTCATATAATACTATGTCTCAGAGCATTTAGTAGAACATTGTATGAATTGCTGAAATTAAAAAAAAAAGTGATTTACTTTGAAAAAAAGCAAACCAGATTTTTTAAAAAATTCGAACATAATTTTCCAATTCAAATTGAGTCACTTAAAGTCAATCATTTTCTCCAGTTAATAATTCTTGGAAATAAAATGTAAGTGCTTTTGCGCTTTCTTTTAAAAAATAAATTAAGTTCTGTATAAAGATTGAATTTTTTTTTTATTTTTTAGTTACATTGTGATGAATTGTGACAAATTGTTTTCAGTAGCGTGTAGTATGTCAACTTGGTGATCTCATAGCTGTGTAGCTAGTTCCACAGGGCGAAAAACACCACTGCGTTTTTAGTATTACGGTCTTCTATTCCCGGGGGAGTTCGGGGAGGGACAGTGGGAGTGGGAAAGGTACTGCGGGAGCGGGAAAGGGTTGAAACGCGCAATTGGCGATTTTATGCCGAACTTTGAAACTAAACTGTGAGCGTAATATTTAACAAAAGTATATATTGTAGGTATTCATTTTGTTCAAAATTTTATGTTCTACAAATCTACTTTATGCATGTATAGCTTTTTCACGAATATTTTTCGAGATATTGTGGTTTAAATGAAAAAACAGGTGTTTTTTGGCACTATTTTGGACGCTGTGGCGAAAGCTCACTTAGTAGGAGGGGGAAAACTTAGGATATTTATTACAGACCCATAAGGAATAGATTAAAAAAATTTCCAGCTTTCCACCAATTACTTCCGAATTCAACTACCCAACCACTGGGCTATAAAGTGATCTGCCAATAATAATTGACCACAAGCCAGTAGTAGACTACAGAAGCACAAAAATGTAAAATATAAAAATAAATTTGGGTGTGTGTGTATATATATATTCTCTTATTTTGGTTGCTTTAGAAAATTTCCAGCATACCATGAAATGCTCTGTTTCAATTTACAGCTGTGATAAAGTTTTGATTGGAAGTTAGGATGGAACACTTACAAAGCCATTTTGAAAATTTCAAGAAAATTGCTTCTAGCACTAGTGAGAGATGCGATTAGATAAAATGTGTAATCTTATTGCTTGAGGTTAAGTGTACGTAGATCACAGAGATGGTCCACCTGTGGCTCGGCGGAGTATTAAGAGTGGCACGCGAGGGAAGGGAGAGGGGGGGAGGGCACTGAAAAATTTTAAAAAAATGAGGAAGCAATGTCGTCGGTGTCTGGGGTTTCGTGGCTCTGCGGTTGAGGCTTCGACTCGTACATCAGAGGCTGTGGGTTTGATCCTAATCAGTGCTCTGATTGTCATTTCTGAGCCGTAAATCTTTCTCGTGTTGTCTTGTATGTAAACAAAGAAATAATTCCAATCTCTCGAGGCAATAGCACCCAATCTTTATGATATTAACTATGGATTTGTCTTAACAACAACATGAATGGATCTGTTGATGAATGATTTAAAATAAAACTATGCAAAAAATAATAATAATCCTAGGATAGTAAAGGAATTTTAGTATAAATGGCTTAATGTGGACCAACAAGTGGCCGATTCTGCAAGAATTCCAGGATATTGGGAATGTTCTCGTAACAAGTTCTTTGCGAAAAGTTTTTTCGTCCGGTCGATATGCGTCTAGATTCGCACGGGTTATTGAGAACCACGTTTAAGAAACTCTACTGCACTAATAGTATATTACGTTTGTAAAAATCGCTCTAAAGAATAACATTTTAGTGTGATTATTTTTCTCATCAAATCTATTCAGATTTTTAAATTTTACTTCATTAATTTTCTTTCAAACCTTTTGACAGAAACTTTGTATTTCTTTCCTTCACTTTATCTTCTCTTTCTTGTGAACTGAAGTTTTTTTTACAAACTTAAATTTAAAATCTCATATATAAACAATATCGTTTAAAATGTTAGTCAACTTTTTTTTAAAACCAATTAATCACTTCACCGAAGTCATTAATTTTCATTTGTGTGCCGAAATGACTTTTACGACATCCACATTAGAGAAAGGCTAAATATTAAAACAGCATTAACCTTATAATAAGCACATCATTAACCAACGCTTATTTATAGCACATACAGGAGAACGTAGACGCTCTCATTAATCAAAACCATTTGCTGGAATCTAATTCCTGAACAAACTAATTTAGATCACATCTCGGTAATTGAATTTATCGATTGGAGTTCTCGCGAACTGTAACACTTGTGGGAGAAAAGTAATTAATTGAGAAATATTTGCCTATTGCAAAATCTTTCTGTATAAGAAAAAAAATATCTGTCGAAAAATTATCTAATGTGAAATATTAAAACTAACTAGAATACAATATAGTGCTAACCACTATAAGTATTTCTATGGGGAATATTCTCTTCATGTTCTTTTAGATCAGTTGGAAAAATAGGTAGGAAACAATATTTTCATTTTCAAGCTTTTTGTTAAACTTTTTCATCTAGGTAAGGAAAAAAAAGAAAGAAAGAAAGCTAAAAAAAAAATACATATTAAATAGTAAAAGAAAATATTACGATGTGAAATCAAGCAAATTTGCAGAGACCTGCATACGCGTGTTTCAAGGTTACAAGGACCCTTTTTTCAATGCAAAAAATGTAATCTTCTGCATTAAAAATCATTCGACTTTTGTCGAATGTCTTTTCTGATCTCTGGTCAGATTCTTCTTTGTCGGATGTAGAAGTTCCCACTTACTAATAGTGCAAAGAGTTACCCACTTATACATATACTTATTATTAAACAGTGTGATTCTTATTGAAATGCTTCTCTCCAATAGTGGTTACAAATTTTATGCACGATTTTTTTTTTTTTTTGTTACTTAAGTAGCGTCAAAATCAAGAGAGGTGTGGACTTTTTTTTTTTTTTTTTTGTCCACAGAAGGCATTTTTGAGCGGACTTTGAATGTCTAATATCCCTAGATTTTTTTTTTTTTTTTTTTTTTTTTTTTTGAGAAATATTCCTTAAAATTCGGGACAGTAGGACATTGACTAGAAATTTTCAAAGAAACAGCAGTTCAGTGCATATTCAAGCTCTGCTCATATTTTACATTGATTTTTTAAAACTAAGATATGGTGAGTTATCTGTTATATATCTATATGGTATATATCTATATGGTAAGTTTTCTGTTATGACATTTTTTTTAAATTCATTTCCAAAGACTCACATACTTATAACAATGACACACATCGTTCTGTAGTAAGTTAAAATACCTTTTTCTATAATAGCTAAATTTGAATCATGAGTATGAAACCAATTAATGACTTTTTACTTTTTATTTTAGTGAAATGCAGCCGAGTATGTTGGTTCGTTTGCTGAGAAAACTAACAGTGGATGTCTCTGTACTCACTGAATATACTACTGTTGCATTAAGAGTAAGTAATTTCCAAAAGTGATAATCGAATCATACTTTATGAAGAGGGGTGGGGGAGAAATATTTTAAGAAATATATTGCATTTCAGATAGTTAAAGTTTAGAAATTATTGCTGCTAAAGTATTTTTATTAGCAAAAAGCAAATGTCTAAAATGCTTTTTTTTTTCAGTTAACCGTAACATTTAAAAGTAATGGGAGAACCTTTCTCCTTATTTAATGGGGTTTTAAACTGACAGCTGTGTTTTCGCAAAACTAAACTACTGTAAGCTTCCGCAGATGGAATGGATTTGAAACAAAATGTAGTACAGAGCGGTAAAAAAAAAATAGTAAAAAATCCATCGTTTTCTATGTTTATGTGTAACTCTACCCAGATACCAACTTAAAACAATAATTTGTATTGCAAAATCTTTTACTGCAGTTTTCGGATATAAATGTCATGAAGTTTTTCTACAAAAGCATAAATTACCATTATTTAGGGTTTTCTTTTGCAAAATTTATTGATATCATGTTTTCGATAACCAACTTCCAGTTCATCACTTTTTTTTTCATAAAATAATCATGTTCTTTCTCATACTAACATTAACCATAGGGATCCGATGAGTTGATAGAGGCAATTTTCATGCTTTGATTGTTCCTTTGCACAGTTCTGAAACAAATAACTGCGGAAATATGTTGAAAGACAACTTTATAATACATGAGTTAAAATTAGATTGCTATTCACCTCTTAATGAGTAAATGATTTCCTGTTGATTTCGAATGGAAGAAGTCGAAGTTATTTTCCTAAATTCCTCTTTTCTCAGGAAATAATTTTCTTAAACCATTTTCAGTAATGATTTAAGTTAGATTCTCTTATTCAAGAGGTTACAAGCATCGCATCTACTAATTATTTAATTTTTCGAAAACTTATCTGAATCATGTGTTAATTTGCAAAGGATTTGACAATAATAGAGGAAGCTTTTTACTAGATATATGAGAATGTCATGCATTAGCTTCAAGTAAGAAAGGTAGATCGTGAATTTTGAATTTCATATCGCGAGTTTTCTTCTGATAAATGTGAAAAAAGAAATGGTGTAATTCTGAATCATCAGAAAAATACAGTAAAATGAATAATTTAGTTTTTGGTTACAAAATAAATTTTTAAATGTTGGTACAGTACACAAGTTGTACAATATGTTTTACTCAAAAAGTTTGACGATAAAAATATATTTTTTATGTATTGTTTTTCCCCCTAATTTATCATGATATATTAAGTGGAACAGAATTGATTGAGAGAAATTTCGTTTTTAATCTGAAATAGAGGGCTAAAATTGCCGTTTTAACTAATTTATTCATTGTGATGAAACTCGAGACATTTCTGTAAATGATGAATAACTAAAATAATTTTCATAAAATGTAAAAGTTTCATTTGAATTTCTTACAAAATGAATGCAGTATTTCGGATATCATCAAAATTCAAAAGCTTGCTTATCCGTCGAAAAAATTTGATCTGTTATTTTTGCCTTGAAACTAATTTCTTTCAGGTGAATTTTGGGTTACAAATCTTTAAAGTATTCAAGAAGCAGAAATCTGATTTCAAGAACGATTATTTTTATTCCGTGAATTAGTAAATTGTCTTTCTCCTCTTTTCTTACTATTAATGCAAAAGCCTCGAATTTGAAATTTTTTTGTGCTCTCAAGCGCTATCTATAAATGGTATGTTTTATTTCAGCTCTTGACATTGCATTTTGAGCGTTGTGGAAAGTATTATGGTGCTCCGGGAGGACAAGGGGTTTATGGTGCTTCATCTGAAGAAGAAAAGAGATTGACCATGATACTCTTCACAAACATCTTCGATTCTCTAGCAAAAATGGTACATGTTCCCTTTTTTCTCTCTATACATTAAAAAATTCTACATTTAATGCTTTTTAAGTAAAGAAGTCAAAGAGACTTGTAAGGTGTAAATATTGTTTTTAGCTAAATCGAAACACAATTTATAAAAAAATGAGAGTGTGGATAAAACTGAAACGATTTATGAAAAACTAGATGATAAAAAAATTCCCTTTTATTCTTAAATTATCCGTTTCATTCACACTTAAGGTATATTCCAACTCCTTAAAAATAATTGTATCAAAAAGCAATATATCCCTTAGCACTAGATGTCATTGACTTTTCTAGTGGAAAAAAATTAAGTTTTTAATTGCTTGTGGAAAATGGAAATCTGCACTATCTAATACTCTAATTCACATGAAATATTTTCAATAACAACGTTTTACTACTAAAGTGTTTAGATTAATTAAAATGTAGCATTTGTTTTTAATTAAAAAAATAACTTAAAAGCTTAAAACGTTCGTGTGCAAAAAATATCAAAAATATCAGTACTGTACCGGGATGGGACTATTTGACGCGAAAAAAATTTCAACGCTACCCGTTTGGAAATGTATTTAATTTGGTGACGATTTTTTTTCAAAAGGTTTACTGCAATTATTTACTGCTCAAAAAAAGTTGTTCACGAGTTAAAATTTCATGTAATTATTTATTAATAAACCTTCTGTGTAAACTTTAGCTCTAAACTATATTTATATAGGGTCAATTGGGGTAAATTGAAACATGAGGTAAATGGAAACAAACTATTTCTACACGTTTAGTAATTCTTGAAAGTAAGAATATCTGGGTTGCAGAGTCAGATGTCGGAGCTCTACGCGGGAGCTACCATGGCCGATTTTGTCAGCGACTCCCCCTTCTTTACCTCAAAATTAATCCTACTCATACTCAGAAAAGCATAAATGAAAAACTGCAAAATGTGCAACTGTATTACTTAATGAGTTAGAGGTCTTCAGAGTTCCTAGGAGGGACTTCATGTATTTGCTTTGGGTATTAATTGTTTTTCTCTAATGATAACATTTTCCTTCCATAACCATCTTTGTAAATTAATAACGCATAAAGCTTACTTTTGTTCACATGTGTTAAAATTAACAGCTAAAATTTTAATTACTAGATTTAAAGAACAATGAAGAGAGCAAGCAATAAATAAATAATGAAAAAGAGTAAACAAATTTTTTACAGTAATTAGCTATAAGTATGTAAATTGATTTTGAAAAACAATAACTATAAGTGCTTAGAACTAACTTTCAAAAATAAATAATTTTTCTCTCAATAAAAAAATCAAACATCGTCCTAAATTTACCGGAACGTTCATGTAATGGCTCCCATTGATTAAGTTTAGCCTTTTAATTATTCTAAAAAGTGTTTTCATGTGATGAAACTATGCACAACAGCTGCCGCTGCTAAAGAAAGAAGTTGTCACCATAGAAACACGGCATGGCTCTGCATTGCTCAAAAAGTTTGACATAGGACCTTTGCCTACCATTTTTAGGAACTTTGCCTACCATTTATAGGACCATTGACCAAACTTGAGAATTTTTCGCAATTTTTTTCTTTAAGTTATCGTAACAAAAATGCCATGCTTACATGAGTTCTATCTTTGACGGCGTATAATTTTAACTAATTTTTAGCAAGCTTCGAGGGCACCAAATCTACTAAATTCCTCCCCAAATTTCTTTTCTTTCTTTTTAAAATTAATGTTGATAACATTCAAAAATTCAGAATTTAAAAATCTGGCGCCGAAATGGTCAGCTCCGAAACGGCCGCGCTGAAACGTACCAAACCCGTATTGCACTCATACAGTGTGCATAAAAAATTTCAAGTGCATTCTTACCTTTACCGATATTTAAACGGTTAGAAGGTATAAATGTTTTCATCCTTCGACAAAATAAGATGGTTAAAACTCATAAACTTAATAATTACGATACATACGATATTTCTTTGCAGGAATATGACCCTGAACTGTTCAACAAATCTCTGCCTTGCCTAACTGCAATTGCTTGTGCTCTACCACCTGATTACTCTTTGACACAAAGTGGTGACGATGAATGGTACAAACAGTCTGGACCAACTGACGGACCTTACATGCCTGAGCCTATTAACACAACCGCGTGAGTGTTTATTTTATTATATCGTTCGACATTTTTCTCATTAATGTCCATCCTTTTTTATTTTACATTAAAAATTTTAATTTAAAAATAAAAAGAATTTTAAGTTAAAAATAAAAAATAGATTTCCAAAAGCAATCGTCACAACTACAGCGCTAAGAATAAAGCTATCTTTGGCAGGAAACAGGTTGCAAAAGTGCGTAAAATTGCAGCAAAAAACTAAACATTAAGAGAGTCATTCCATGTCACGTGACCTGCTATTCCATACCCAACCATCTCCGATTTGGAGGCAATTTTAAAGGGATGGAGACACGCCTATGTAAAAACTAACCTATGAAAATCTTCAGCTTCCATGACCCAAATCATAATTATCTAGGATACCTCAGAAAGAAAGAAAAAAAAAGGGCTAAAAAATGGCTCCCATTATGGATCAACCTTAACATGGCAATTCGTTTCACAAAGCTGATACGTCATTTGGGAGACCACCCCTTTTTTAAAACTGATCTTAGATCTTCAGTATTTATGTCTTGGAAGCTGAAAATTTGCATAAGTTAGTTTCAAAGGCATGTCTGCACCTCTACAAAGTTTCGTTCAATTCGAAAATGGTAGGGTGGAGACTACCTAGCCACTTGACATGAAATGCTTCTATGATTTGAAGTTTTTGACGCACCTTTGTTACTTGTTTCCTGCGCGACTCAGCTTGAATAATAACGAACCGTTCTTACCTGAAGTGATGTGCTTACGCAGAAGTATTTTGTAACTCCATAAATGACGCAGGTCTAACAATAATGAGCTCTTGCGCTATAAAGTATAATTGGCTTTAATATCTCTTGTGCTTCTTGATATTGCATTTTGGATGGCCCAGTTGTGTATTTATATGCTTTCTTTTTTACTATATGGTGTACAATACAATATTTTCTCTTAAAAATTTTTTTTTTACATACGCTCATAAAAAAACTCACGAGAAAATCAGTTTTTTTGATTTCATTGTTTCTTGTACCGTAGTGTGCAGTTGGCACCAGATCTGCCAAACGTGATTGTGAGATTTGCTGAACACTACCATGATGCATGGGCAAGCCGGAAAGTAAGATTGAGATTTTTATACTTAGCTGTGTAATTTCACCGTTTTTCATACTACAGCAATTTTAAGAAATATTCATATTAAGTTACCTGAGTGTTATTATATTTTTTAAATACTTATGACACTTATGTTTAAAAGCTAACACCTTTTTCAACAAATAAAAAATTATTTTGTGGAATATTTCAGCTATAACAATTTTCAGCGGCATTTAGTCACTTGAATTTATACCACTCTTATGTGCTGTCGATTAATAATGCTCTAACATAGTCTGAAGGGAATTTATTTTACTCTTAAATGCATTGCTTTACAACTAATTTTAATGTTCTGCAAGAAATAAACTAAATCTCTACTAATATGCAAGAATTTTTCATTTATGTACGAAGTGGTTTTTTTTTCAACTAAAATTTTAGAGCTCTCGATTAGGTGAACTGCAAATAATAGAAACACAAAAGTAAAGGAAATATAAATACTTTGTGAGATGTGGTGTACATCATTCAGTTTACGTGAACCTGA
>JAXGGA010021471.1:0-16517 GCA_038373865.1 Uloborus plumipes | reverse complement strand
CGTGCCACCCTATTCATAGAATAATCGTATAATTTACTGTATGCATATTTAGTTTCAAACTATGATCATTCTTTTATTAACGACTTTCTTATATGTTCTTTCTTTATTGATAATAGAAATTGCAAAACCATAAATGGGTTAAATGATTGAAAAAAAGAAAGAAAAATTTTCACAATGTATTTACTATAGGTTGTACTTATTGTAAGTCATTTTAGTCGACAAATCTACTTGATTGCTATTTTTTGAACTCATCCATTATTATTGCCACTCTAAATGATTAGGAGTACTTATTCTTTACCTGCTGCAAAAGTAGTTAACGCAGGAGTAATTATGTCATTGATGCAGCAATAAATTTTAATTTAAAAATGTGTGATGGGTTTCTTTCGTCCATTATTTTCATATCTCCTCTGTTCAAGTTGCAAAAAGCTTAATACAGAACTTTACTATGAAAATATGCTGTAGCAGGAGGATATTAACTATTAATTATTATCATATTAACTAAGGGTTTATTCATTCCTAATTTATTTATTTGATATTTAGTTGTTTCAAAAATCTTATGACTAAAAATTTTACTTCGGATTGGGTAGGGAAAAAAACATGTGTTTCTGACTATTGCTTTTATTTGCTATAAATAACAGTTTTCAAAAAAAAAAAAAAAACAAAACAAGATTTGGAAAGAGCAAAACTTGCAAACTTTATATTTTAAGTATTTTTATTATTATTATTATTTTTCAATGTGATAATTATTATTCATTCACATTGATTGGGCTAATATATAAACCAGCAAAAAATATACACAAAAATATTTGTGTTTAAACCCGTGTATTGTACAATACATTCTCATTTTTAAGCGAAAACTAGGATGAAACCGTGCTTTCGATCTGGCGCGGAGCGCGGAGGAAGGACTCAATGTGTGACGTCACGTCCCATTAGTCCTCTCCAAAATGTAAACATATATACCCCACTATTTGCCTGCTACTAGTACAACTTAGTTCTTAGGAATATAATCAAAAATGCAACATGCTTTTTCGGATATATGAAACGGTTATATAAGTAGTCTTTTCATTCATCAACGAAAGGGTCAGGGAAGGTGCATAAAATAGAAAGAAAGGTTAGTCTGTAATGGCTTGTTTTAGCAAGCTATTGATTCATTATTTTTTTTTTCTTGTAAAAAAATAGCGAAACAAAAAGTTTTTATTTTTAAAAGAGTTATATTCATTTGAGCCTCAAACTAAATGTAATCATTTGGCAAAGAGGGCCCCGCTAGAGTTCTCCAATCGGGCCCCGCATTTGCTAAGGCCGGCCCTGCCTAGGTACAACACTTTCTACAGTTTCAGCGCCTTTCTGTATAGTACAACAAATAGATTGAGCACTAATAGATGCTCTATTTGCTATTAAAACTTCTGAGAATATCTGAACTTGGAAAAAATCTTGTAAGATATGAACGACCTGGAAATTGAAATAACAACTAGGACAGTTTTATTAAAGTACTTGTGACACCTTTCTGGTGAATTAATTAGTTTGACTTAGTTTTTCGTATCAAATTCTAGTTGAAAGAAAAGCAAGTTATTATAAGAATAAAGATGTGAAATATAACAAGTGTCGTACAGAACAATTGGATTTTTTTCAAACATGAATACTAGAGATTATTTTCTAACATTATTCGTCTTAGGCCCCAACGAATGCAAATATAATATCAATCACAGAATTAAAAGAAAAAAATTAAAATAAATAAATAATGGTAAATAACGTTGCTGAGGAAAATGTTCAAATAATTCAAGAATTTAACAGAATTATTTTCAATAATGAAGACAATAAGCAGTTTCTTTTACCTGCTGTTGAAGAAAATTGAGTACATATCCTTGCTGAGACAATAAAATATTCAATACTAAAAGTCTCTCTCAAAAAAAATCTATATATTAATATACATAGAAAGTTGAATTGCATAGCAATAAGTTTAAATATGTTGGCTTTATTTAAAAACTTCTAGCAAATTTCAGTATAACAACACTGCTTGGCACAAAATGAACTTCAAATGTGTCTGACACTATTCTTGCTGTTTCTTATGTAATATGCCCCACTAAATCCAAACATGATTTCTGTTTCCCCCTTCACGGTAATCACTCGAACATAACTGGAATGAATATACACTGTTCGACATTGAAAATGCAACACCAAGAAGGAGTGGTCAGAAATTCATGCAAATTTTACCGTAGACGCACGTCACTGAGTTATGCAAATGATATGAAATGCGCAGCTCTCCGACGCACGTGGAAGTAAGATATAAGAGAATGAAGTTGAAAAGTGGGCTATGTTCATGTTGGTTTTTCTGCCAGACTAATTATCGGAGAAATTTGGTTTTTGTCTCAAAAGATACGTGTGATAGGAGGAAATGCCACGCCGTCCTCAACGAAGACACTTCCAGCATATAGACGACTTTACAAGGGGTATGGTGATCGGACTGAGAAGGGGAGGTTGGTCCATACATCAAATTGCAGCTGATACCCACATGGATGCAAGCACTGTGCATCGGCTGTGTCGGAGATGATTGGAAAGAGGAAATGTAGCCACATTGAGGGGTGCAGGTGCAGCCAGAGTGACGTCAGACTGCTTGGATCGACAGATTCACCGACAAGCTGTGGCGGACCCGCAAGTCACTTGTACGTCGATTCTGCAGCACGTGCAAGGTACCCTGGATGTTCCTGTGTCGACCAGAACCATTTCCCGTAGACTGGTTGCACGTGGCCTGTAATCACGGCGCCCGCTAAGAAGACTGCCATTGACCTCACAGCACAGACTCCAACGTTTGGAATGGCGCCGGATCAGAGCGACGTGGATGGCAGAATGGCAAACCGTAGTGTTCTCAGATGAATCCCACTTCTGTTTGTCCAGCGATAGTCATCGCATACGTGTGTAGCGTCGACGTGGAGAAAGATCGAATCCGGCAGTAACTGTGGAACGCCCCACAGCGCGACAACGTGGCATAATGGTTTGGGGCGCTATTGCATACAATTCCGTATCACCTCTAGTTCGTATTCGGGGCACTATGACGGCCCAACGATATGTAGATAATGTACTGCGGCCTGTTGCAGTCCCCTACCTTCAGGGTCTGCCAAATGCAATTTTTCAACAGGATAACGCCCGGCCTCACAGTGCTCGAATCAGCCAACATGCTCTACGAGGTGTACAGATGCTTCCTGGCCACCATACTCTCCTGACTTGTCACCAATCGAACATGTGTGGGACGTGATTGGACGCCGTTTGCAGAACCTGCCACTGCCTCGTTCAGAGGATCAACTGTGGCAAATGGTTGAAAGGGAATGGAGTGCCATCCCTCAGGACACCATACGCAGGCTTATTGACTCCATGCCTAGACGTGTTTCTTCGTGCATCGCTGTCCGCGGTGGTCCTACTTCTTACTGAGCCGACGCCGTCCTCGCTCTAAATTTTGCTTATTTATTTTGAAATAAATATCACTTATTGTTCCATGCTGTCTCTGTCTTCTTACCAAATTTCATCAATTTCTGACCACTCCTTCGTGGCGTTGCATTTTCAATGTCGAGCAGTGTAAATAATACTGAAAGGTTGAGGTTCTTTACTGAGTTAAATCTGCGGTGCGACTCATATGTAACATGCGATGTTTCCAAGATTTTAGAAAAAAATTTACGCTTGAAAAATTTTTTGGACGTGGGAGTCATAGAAGCAGTCCAATATTATTGTGTTGCACCAAAAAATAAGTGTAAAATTTTGATGCTGGAAAAAATGAGTTGTTGATGATAGGTTAAATATTTTACGGAGGGGGGGGGGGTAATACCCCCATGAGTCTCCTAACTTGCGAAAAGTGTTTATGATTTTGAACTTTTCACCTCTCTAGCCCTATGAAGAATGTTAATGGTAAATATACTGCTTCCTTCCCTTCCAAATAATATCTATGAAAATGTCGAAATCTGATGAAAATAGGAGAGGAGGGGGCGCTATTTTCGAACAGTGGGAGGCAATGGGGGAAAAGGGTGGCCATATTAGGATTCAGGGGATCATTGAACATAAGCATCAGCAAAAATGATAGCAACCACCCGGGTTTGTTTTTTTTTTTTTTTTTTTTTTTTTTTTTGCCGCTTAATCGAAAAACGTTCGAAATTGACAAAAACTGGAGAACTGTTTGAGCTTTGAGCACCGTCTTTTTATTTAAGTAGGAGGTTGAAATTTTGGCAGTATATAAGGATTAGGGTGGATAAAGGTAACGAAATGAGCCACCACCGTGACCTCTAAGACAAAATTAATTTTTTACCATAGGTTTGTGAACCACCCTAAGCAACCCAAGAAAAAAATAACTTTAATGAATTATGGAACCTACAGATGTGTAGAATAATGTAACAAGAAAGAAGCGTGGGGTCTCGTCTAGTTTTCAAGAAAATAATTTTTTTTGTAGCTCATTTTAATGCTTTTTTCTCATAGTAAAATGTTTTTTGTCCATCAAGTAGGTCAGATCTGCCTCAACTTTCAGTATATACACTGCTCAAAATAATTAGGGGAGCACATGGTTTTAACAAAATTACGCAAAGATGTATATCAATAAGTAACATAAAATGAATCGTCCATAATTTAAAGCCTACCAGGAAACGAAAGAAGAAAACTTTATGTGCAAATTAAAGTTAATGACGTCAAAAACCAGAAAAAGGAGATAAATGCAGAAATCGGGATGTTGCGGAGACGTTCGTTTTATTGCCGTAACTGTGAAATTCGATAGTGCAGTAGTCTTTTTTTAATTTTTTTAGGAGACAAGGTTACTTGAGATTGTCTAAACAACGTGATTTACCGGAATCAATGCCATGACATGTTATAGACAGGCTGAAATCCAGGCAAACACAACGTAGTGTCGCGGATGATGTTAGAGTCATCAAAAGTGTTACAAAGCTGTGGAATCGATTCCAAGAAACAGGAAATGTTAGACCTCGATCAAGACAAGGTCTCCCACGCGCCACTACTGCAACTGATGACCGGTATCGAAACAGAATAGAGAATGCTACGCATCTGTAAAGACAGTTGTTCTCGGCAATAGGACAAAGGATGTCCAGCCAAACAGTACGTAATCGACCTCATAAAGGAGGGCTCTATGCACGTAAGCCAATGTTCTACACTTCCTTGAACACACGTCACCGTGTGGCCCGAAAAAGATGGCTGCTGAATATCGAGATTGGGAGCAACATGATTGGAGCCAAGTGCTGTTTACAGTCGAGTCTCAATTCAGTGTAAAGAGTAACACCGGGCGTGTTTTGGTATGGAGGGACAGGGGCACTCGAAATAACCCCGCATTCATTCGCGAAAGATTACAATATAGACGATCTGGTTTCATGGTCTGGGATGGAATCAGCATAGGCGGACTTACGGACCTGCATATCATTTGGAATGGCACTTTGACGGGCCGAAGGTATGCAGACGAGATACTGAGACTTCATGTCATCCCTTACGCTGGATCTATTGGAGATTCCTTTGTTTTGCAAGACGATAATGCTCAACCGAAGAAAGCTCGTCTGGTGGAGAACATGCTTGAAGCTGAAAAACGTATGTATGGGCAGCGTCCTCTACTGACTTGAATCCAATCAATCATGTTTGTGCCATGCTCGGACGATGCATAGCTACTCGAGCAAGGTCGCCTGTTACTGTCCGAGACTTGGAGATTGCACTTCTTGAAAAGTGTACCAGTATTCCCCAAAGTCAGATCGATAACCTTATCGCATGCATGCCAAACAGGTGTGCAGCAGTCTTAGCTGTTCAAGGAGACCACACGCCTTGTTAAAGCTCATGCATCATGTCTAAACAATACCTTTTTTTAAGCTTTTACATGTAACCAAACTGTAGCCCTAAATCACCTTTTCATGCTTTTCCCACATTTTCAAGGAATTAAAGATTAATTCCACAGTTTTTAGGTCTTTTTTTCTGTATTGCGCACTGACACGCGTGTACTATCCATTATAGGCCAATCCGTGGCTGTCTTGCACGGTTTTCTTTACTTTTTTGCTTGCTCCCCTAATTGTTTTGAGCAGTGTATATGAAAATTGGTATTTTAATATTATAGTTCGTAAAATTTGTATTTTCCGTTTCATTTTTGATAGTTCTATGAAAAGAATCGTCAGCACAACAAGCATTTCAAGCCCTCTTTTTTTCAAAGTTATTTCTTGTTTTGATGCAAAGTACAAAGCATTAATTTATTTGCAGTAGTTTTAAAACATCTTGTGTGAACGCCACACTACTTCCTTTTACGTTTAAATTCCATAATAAATACCTTTAAGTGTTAAAATAGTGCATTAGAGTGAGCAAGATAACAATTCAAACATTTACAGCCCCAGTTTGTCACAAATCAAATGCAAAATAATGTTTTACAATGATTTATTTTCTAAATATCGCCGATTTTAACATGATTCAATGAATTTTTCGCAAAATGTGCCCAATAGCGCCAAATTGAATTCAAATTTTAAAAAAAAATGTTTTTTCGCCAAATTTGTCGCCAACTTGGCGGCAAACACTTGGCGACCAAAAGTTGGCGATATATCGCCAAGTGGTTGCACCAAATCATATCACTCAATCTGCATTGAAATTAACGTTGATTTACCACAAAAAGGGTAAAATACCCCCCTTGGAAGATTCAAATGCAATCACAAGGGGAGGTGCATAACTAGACCCACTCAGAGAGCCTGCATACCAAACTAGAAGCCTCTACGGCTTGCAGTTTTTGAGTTATGCGATATACACACGTACATACGTGCATATGCACATTAGGGTGGATCGAAAAAAATTTTTTTTTGAATTTCAAATCGGCCCGGGTGAGAAAAGTTGTCCACTAGGACCAAACAATTATCTGTGAAATTTGAAGTTGATCAGATAATATCTTCAGGGTCCGCAAGGAGGTCAAAGTTCATAAATTTAGCCCAAAAATGCATTTTTTCTACTTAACAAATACATTAATTTTTTAATAATTTTTTTAATGGGTCAGGGTGAAAAATGGTACCCAATGAGGTGAAATACTGTGATATAAAATCACATCACAGTCAGATAAAATCTTCATGCTCTGCATAATGGTCGAAATTTGCATATTTTGCCCAAAAATAGTGATTTTTCATCATAAATGAAAAAAATTTACTTTCTCGTTAAAATCGACCACGGACAGAAAAATTGTTTCATACGATTAAAACAAGTCATAAACGCCATAAAAAGCAACTGATCCTTTGATTCGCTATCTACCAATCTCATTTCATTTTAGCAAACAAAATTATATACTTCGAAGAAGGAAAAATCAATCAACATGAAAAATAATACTCAAAACATTGACAAATGGCACTCTTGCAGAGATTTTTTATTATTTTAAATTTATTAAATACTGTAGAGTCCAATTATAATTCGAATGAGCCATATGCTGTTCACAAACTACGCAGTTTCCAAGCTCAGCTCCACGGTACATTTCAAAGTTGAACTCCGTGGATTTCTAACTGTTGGAAATCATTATGTCTGTGCTTCTGATATTGTCAGAGTAACGTCTTTTTACACCATTTCATGCCAGGTGTTGATATTTTACGAGTGCGCGAATGTCAGAATATCGAACATTTAGTTCTTTATCTCAGAAATTATTTGGTAAATAATCTCTAACTCTAGTCTAAGACTGAGAATCTCAAATTTTAGTAAGCAGGACATGGTATTTTGACGTAAACTGGGGTGTTAATATGTTTTTAGCTACAAATGAGATCCAACCATATGGGAGTTCCTCATTCCTCAGAAATTTCGGTTGTGTATATCACGAAGTGTGGGGTCTAAATGCCCCACAGCGCGACAGTTCTCAAATGAAATAACCACATGGCCAAGATGATATATTGGGGAAAAAAAAGTTCATCGTTTGACTTTTCCCGAATTCACTCATTTACAGCTCTTGTTTTGTTTTAATTTTGTGATGAGTACCGAAGAATTGAGGGACATAAACAGGGCGTTTGTTTCTTATAAATTACCAAGTGGCACAGCTGGCTGATTTGTGCTTCAATTTCAGTGACATGTTTTGAAATTTAGTACAATCAAGTTACAGAGTGAATGAAGTAACATTCAGATTGCAGCACCTACCCAGAGGATGTAAAGTTATATTTTCTCGTCATTGGGAAGGATATTACTATTTCATAGCGTATAAAGTAATTGATTGAGGAGACTTCTACTAGAATGAGAATGGATTCTCCAAGTATTGAAACAAAATCTGACATTCTCGCACTCGTAAAATATCAACATCTGGCATGAAATGGTGTAAAAAGACGTTACTCTGACAATATCAGAAGCATAAACATAATGATTTCCAACAGTTAGAAATCCACGGAGTTCAACTTTGAACTGTACCATGGAGCTGAGCTTGGAAACCTGCAGTTTGTGAACCGCATATGGCTCATTCGAATTATGATTGGACTCCAGAGTATTTTAATAAATTTAAAATAATAAAACATCTACAGGAGTGCCCTTTGTCAATGTTTTGAGTATTATTTTTCATGTTGATTGATTTTTCGTTCTTCGAAGTACATAATTTTGTTTGCTAAAATGAATTGAGATTGGTAGATAGCGAATCACAGGATCAGTTGCTTTTTGTGGCGTTTATGACTTGTTTTAATCATATGAAACAATTTTTATGTCCGTGGTCGATTTTAAAAGAGAAAGTAAATTTTTTCATTTATGATGAAAAATCACTATTTTTGGGAAAAATATGCAAATTTCGACCATTATGTAGAGCATGAAGATTTTATCTGACTGTGATGTGATTTTATATCATACTATTTCACCTCATTGGGTACCTTTTTTCACCCTGACCCATTAAAAAAATTATTAAAAATTAATGTATTTGTTAAGTAGAAAAAATGCATTTTTGGGCTTAATTTATGAACTTTGACCTCCTTGCGGACCCTGAAGATATTATCTGATCAACTTCAAATTTCACAGGTAATTGTTTGGTCCTAGTGGACAACTTTTCTCACCCGGGCCGATTTGAAATTCCCAAAAAAAATTTTTTCGATCCACCCTAATGCACATACATACGTACATACAGAACAGACGTCACGAGAAAACTCGTCGTAATTAACTGGGGCATGGTCGAAAAGGATATTTCGCTAGTTATATGTTGGTAGGTAAATATGCACGTGCTGATAGGTCGAAAAAACTACTCAACATTCATTCGGGGGTGAGCAAAATCAAAATTTAGACCGAAATTTGAGTGAAATTTTCTTTGTGATCACAATACTTCCTTTACTAAGTAAAAGGAAGTAAAAATGGCTGAAGAATCATCAAGTTTTGCTTCATATTTTGCATAATACAATACAGTTTCATTATATTTTTAATTATATTTCGCTTTCGTTTATATTAAATCTATATCAAGTGGATACACGGTATTTATGTATATTTTTAAATAAAACATATCATTCACTATGCAATAATATATTTCGTAATAACATATCTACTCCGCATGTTGTCGAATATGTAAATACTGGACATTTAGTAGCATACTGTGCAGTTACTGCCGACTGCCAGTCAATTCCGTATGACAATCACGAGTGAAAAAGGCAGGTAAACAGCAGTATCTGCTTTACCGCTTTCTGCGCTTGCGAAATCAAAATTCAATCGATTACCCAAAAAATATATCGGTATAAACATATAGTATCGCCTATGTTCGAAGTTCAGTGTTTTATTGATCTTTGTGGGAAATCAAAAACGCGTTTCTTCAAATATCTCGAAAACTCATTTTTGCAGATACTGCCGTTTACCTGCCCACGGCAGAATAGTTGAGCATACCATGCTTCTCTCTTCTGTCTGATAGATTTTTCTATAGCAGAAAAACTCGTTAGGTCCCATTGCCAATACTATATCTATACTCGCGATGAATGGGAAAATGTTCTCAGAGTTGCTCAAAAGAAAACACCATTCATTGCTTATAGAATGAAAATGAATGATTTTTTTTAAAGGTGTCCAGTGTGAAACAATATTTTCAGCAACCAAAAGGATATGAACATATTGGTGTAAATAGGAATGTTATAAAGATGCGTTAGTCTTCAGAAGACTTCCATAAAATAGAAATGTCGCTTATTTACTTTTTTTCTCCAAACAAAAGAGGACAACCAATGAACCACAAAGAACTTCTCGCTCAAGATTTGGAAAAGTACGGTTACCAATATAGACCAGGAAGAACTTGAAACATCCTCTATTGCTGAAGTTGAGTTCCTTCTGTATATTATACCCGTTTTACACAAATCTACATTTTAAGCAAACATTACTTAATACACTTTAGTTTAAAGTTTCGTTATGGGTTTTGCTCATAAAAGAATCTTTTGAAGTAAACAATGGTATCTACATAACTTTTTCTGTAAAAAGTGGATTATTTCCAATTAAAAAAAAATCACTTTCAAGCAGAGGGGTGCACTTGTGCCTGACTGGCTTTTTGTAAAAAAAACCTTTAGAGCTAAATACATTTTGTCAGTAAAAATATTTCTTTGCTTATTTTTTCATTAAAAAGTGTTTTTAGTTTGGTAGCACTCCCTTACATATGATTCTGCGGGTGCCCATGTTCATTACACAGGATTCAGTTATATTTTCTTAGCATTCTGGTGATAGAAAATTTATCAGACCTACTAATATTCGGTGCACTCTACTAATTTATTAATTATTAACCTTATTGGAATTTTGAGTTTTTATACAATTAGTCAAGTGCATGTAGGGGCAAGGGAAATAGTTAATTTAGTTTACTAATTCGTTCATTCATTAAATCGCTGACATGTTCATTAATTCATTTACATTCCTTCATTTAATAATTTACTTATTAAAATATTCATTGATTATTTTATTCACTTATTCATTTTTCTTGTATATTAATTTACTTTATATTATCTATTTGTTCGCTTATTGTTTTATTTTATTCATTTATTAATTCATTTTTTTTACTCATGTACTCAAAAATATTTTTATAATCAAACAGAAAATATTTTATTCATTTCTTTCCCCAATGAAAAAAAGTAAAAAATTTGCCACCTTTTTTTTTTTTTTTTTTTGAAGGTGCAAATTTACTGGAAAAAATTTAAAAAAAAAAAAAAACGTTTTTTTTTAAAATACAAATGCTATTATAAACATTTTTCTTTCCTAATATACTGTAATTTTTAACACAAACTTCCAATTTGTTTATTTTGAAAAATGTTCGTCATCTCAACTTCTTTACTTTGCCGTGCATATAAATTATGAAGAAATAAATAAAAACTAGGAATTATGTTAGCCTTTTGGCTTATCGTGTTGCCAATCAAATTCTTTTTCATTTCGTATCTGATAGAAAGCTTTGGTTGAACCTTTATTTGCCCACTGGATCTTTTTTGGCTTAAAACTTTTTTATTGATGTTTGGATAATTCGCTTTGTTTGCTTTTTAAGCTGTTGGCTTCTGTCGGATGTCTGTGCATCCATAAGCTCGAAATTTTTTGCATTGAAAAAGGCGTTCCTTGTAATGCCGAAACACATGTCTGCAGTATCCATGCATATTAGTAACTCATGAACATTGGAATTATCATTTGCTAGGAATTATTGCTTATTAGACAGATTATGAAAGAGTAAAATCACACCTGCTCTGACTTAGCTTTTTACATTTTTTTTGAAACACAAAATATTATGAAAAAAAAAAAAATGAAAGTAAATAATGCAATGTTAAGCCCAAATGTGCTGGAACACTGCAGAAATGTGTTTTTGGCATTCCTTTGTTTTTACTCAATATTATCTTTTTATCTTATTAGTAATGTTGAATTTAAAAAACGCGTAATCTGTAGGTACATAGATTGTTACAAACTATGAAATAGATGTTCTCTCTTTTGTTCTTAATTTTAATAATTAAGTTAAACCTTTTGTCCTTACAGTAACTCCCGCCCCCCGGAATTATGAGAATTATTTCATTGCGCAAAAAATAAAAAACTTACCTTTGCAGCATTTCTTTTACTCTAAATTCTAAATCTTCATTTTCATTATCTGAAATTTTTAAATAATTGTAGCTATCTGGTAAAGTATCCATTGTTTAAATTTTAGAGCACAGAACAGAAATTTGAAAAAGAAAAAATAAATAGTGGCACAAGAAATCAAACACGCCATGCACACGTCATTAGTAGGCGTGGCTTTTCAAAATACCACTTGGGATCCTCACCTCCCACTAATCTCTCGCTTAACTTGCACAATGTGGTGCGATCCATTGGCCGCATTTTCAACTTTTCTTTTTAACTTGGGAAAAAAAAAGAAAACCACAACACCCGCCACACATGTTATATGCACTGGACTGGCAATTCTTATATGTTTTTTCTTGTATGCGCTGCTGCACTTATTCCCGAAAATGGCATATTAATCAAAATTTTTCTTTTCAAATTTTATATTTTTCTGATAGTATAGCCAATTTGGTATTCCTTCTTCTTTTAAAATTAGTTAAAAGATAAGATAAGAATTCGTCATTTAATAGTTATGACTTTTTTAAATAGTTTGAACCATAGTCAGAGTTATTTAATTGCTACTTATCTCACATTCGTATGACCTGCATTCATAGTATTAATTAAAAAGTCTTTTACCAAAACAGTAAGAAATTAACACTTGGATTAGTTTCATTGTTGCATTGAAAATATTTTAAATGAAAAACATACAAATAATTAGATTATAGATAAAAATACTAAAAATTAAACTAACTAAATTTGATCCATGTAATTAAAGAACATCTATTTTTTGACACTTTGACGAACATTGACAAAAATCTTATTTTTGCTAGGAAAGTTTATGCTGTTTCTTTCTACCTTCGAAATAAAAAGCAGTTGCTTAATTTTAAAAGAAATCTGACTATAAATATGTTTGGTCCGTGATAAAGAACAATGTAGAAATTGAAAAGTTTTGAATTGCAAAAGTGCTCCAAGAAGCTATTACAGATTTGTGGGAAAAACCGACTTAACTAGAGTGATGCACATAGAGTAGAAGCTACCCTCTCCAGATACAAATTTACATTCAGAATTTTAAAATGTAATTTGTTCAAACACCCCTTTTCCTGACATAATCCAAGCAGTCTGCAAAAGCGTTTATGGAGTTTCAATTAAAAGAAAATACTGCGCAAGAACTACTGAACCTGCCATCTTCGTAACATTACTGAAGATAGTCTAAAACTCCACTTTCGAACATTTTCTGTCAGAAAAACCTAAGGAACCCTTTTTTCAGAGTCAATATTTTAGTTAAAAAATAAAAAAAAAAATCAGAAAAAAAATTGAACTGGCTTCAGAACTTCAATCGGCATAGCTCTAAAAGGTAAAAAATAATTTTATTCTTTGAGCACCATCAATATTACTTTTAAAGATAAGTTTTTAAGTCAGCACAAAAACAGTAAAATGTGTAGAACTATTTTGCCAACATTTTCAGGGAAACCATTGAAAATTAAGAGCAGAATATTTGTACCATTACACAAATATGAGGTTGTCAATGTATGCGAATCCAATTAAAGAACCTGGATTTATTAAAATTTATATTTATAGTTGAATAGCAGTTGCATACGAGTCTGTTTAGTACCTTTGCGCCAACTTCAAAAGTTATGTTTAAAAGTAGTACTGATGGTGTTCAAAGAATAAAATTATTTTTTACTATTTAGAGCAATTGCTGATTGAAGTTCTGAAGTAGGATCAGATTTTTTTACCAAATATTTTTATTTTATTCTTTTTAGTGTAAATGCACTTCAGAAATAAGACGATGTTTCAATTACAAAATTTCACCTAATTTTCACAAGTAAATGCTCCATAAAAAAAACTGTAAAAGAAGAAATAAACTATCAACGCGTCTAAAACTTTAAACGAATGACACTAAAAACTAATCCTTGTTATTTTCTAGTATTTATTTGTGTGCTTATTTTATCAAAGCTATTAAAATATGATGTTTCAATTAATTTATATTTCAAAGAAAGAAGAGTTTTTCATGATAGAAATACTACATACATGGCCCTTTATTAGGTATCAGCATTAAATGAAGATAAAAATAATATAGAAATGAATTTCAGTATGTAATCCAGAGAAATCTTCATTCAAAATTGTCACTATTACGATTTCTGCTGGATCCAGTTATCAAATCTGGACTGTGAGACCATGGGACCAACTGGAAGGTATACAGAAATGGAATTTCTGAAATCGGTCTAGGCGTCTTCGCATGCTCTTATAACATTTATTAAAAAAAAAGATATAGGTGAAATTATATAACCTCCTCCTTTGTTGAAGTAGATTAAAAAAGGGGTCATATACTGTTTAGATCCAGTACCAACTATCTCCTAAATCAAAAGCTGAATCTACTCTGTCTGTATTCATACATATATTCAGGGAGAAGGAGAGCCTGATAAAACTCACTCCCTGAAATAAATAAATTAGCAATTTTACCGAGACAACGAATCTGTGACAGTCATAATAATAAAATTTGAAATCCGAGATACGGACATAACTTATAAATAGCAGGGATTACTCACAAGATCATAAATTTACTATAAAATGCTATTGGTTTTACGTATTTAATTACCGTCTTAAATGTAAGCAGTTCGTTTTGGTATTTGTTGTAACTTTATTTATGTCCAGTAAATTTTCTTGAACAAATTTTAACAATTTTTTTTATTTTTTGAATCGATTCATTAAATAAATGCGAAAGATGAAAATTTGGGGCTCTAAAAAGTGTCATGTTTAATCTAGTTCAAAAGTAAGAGTTTAGAAAAAATTTTGGAGGGATTTTTTGCTATTGAGCTTGGAGGGGGGGGGGGGGAGGGGATGGGCACCGCTGTACTAAATTGGAAAAAGAAAGTAAAATAAACTATTTAGCAAGTGTGCATTACATTAAAAATAGTAAATAAGTTAGGAAATTTTTCAATAATATGTAAAATTTTGGGGAACAATTTGGAGAAAACTAGTTAATTTTTCAAAAAAAAAAAAAAGAAAAACAATTTCCAAAAAAACCATATGGTTTTTGAAAAAAAAACCCCAGTGGTTTAAACAAACATTGAACCAAACAACCCTGTGACAGTAGTACAAAATATTTATTAAAAACTGCATACTAAAATCAACTTTCTGAATCTGAGGATGATGCATTTTTTGACTTTTTTTTCTTTGACTTCTTTTTGTGCTTTTCTTTGTGGTGCTTGTGTTTTTTCTTATGCTTCTTTTTCGATTTATGTGCTTTAGATTTTGATTTGTGCTTGGAACTTTCCATGCTTTTTTGGTCATCACTTTCTGAACTAATTGAAATAGGTGATCTTGATCTGTGGCGTCTATAGAGAAAAAAAATCAATTTATTAACAGCTAATATATTACAGTAAATAACTGTTTTTCTTTAATGAAAAACATTGACAAATTGAAGTGCCAAGCATGATTTAAATTTTGTGTAAATATATTTTGTGTCAAAACAAAACAAAGTTTCTAAAATTACATTTAATAGATATTTCAATGCTATAAGATGATTTAAAATAGGCTATACACGGGAGATTCCTAGCTCTGTTTTATTACTTTTTAGATTGTCTTTTCCTAAGCTTACTGAAACAAGGGACAAGGTGCAAGTCGGGCTTGATTGAACATAAGAATCATCATGTTTTGTATGAAACTTGGCATGTTCGAAGTGGAAACATTTCTGGTGATACAGAAAGCTTTGATAGGGATCATTTAATGGAACTGCAAGATATCTGTTCTATTACAGAGAAAAAGAATGATAATATTTTAGAATGATTCTAAAAATATCTATCCCGCTGATTTAGAGCTTATTCATACCAATATAAATATTAAACAGACTGAATTTTTCAACCTTAACATCTGTCTTTCAGAAAATGATATCCTTGTTGATCTTTTTGATAAACCTCATTCTTTCAACTTCCATGTTAATCGATTGATTGCATAGGACTCAAATATTTCTATCAAAGTTTACCGAAATAACTAAATAAAATAAATAGAATTAAAAATATCTGCGACAAAAAGATTTGCGTTCAAAAAAACCTTAATTTTCTGAAGTCTTTGTTGGATTTTAATGAAAATCCTTCCTCCTATTACTTAAATTATTTTAAGACAGATTCACTTTAACCGTAATTTTCTGTTCGGGCCACATATTTGCTTGTTGCACTGATGTTCATTCAGTTCACGTTTGGTACCTTTTCAAGCAAGTACTAGCACGTTTTTTGACAATTTTGGTTTTTGTTTTTTGACTCTGTTCCATTTTTTCTAGTTTCATTTTACTCGTTCATGTTTCATTTTATTTAAGGTTCTTGGAGAAGGTGACATGTTGTTGGGACCTTCCCTCATTGTCAGATAGAAAGGGCCTTGCGAATCAGGGATCTGGTCTTCCCCTTGATGACGTGCCAGTCCTTGATTGGCCATTTCATTCTAGCCTTTTTGCAATTTGTGATTATGCTGGTACTGCTATTGTTCCTAGCGGCTTTGAGCTGACATTTCAGTACTCTTGTATTTTTTGGGATTTAACTATCCCTACATTAAACACTTTAAAAAAA
>JAXGGA010021470.1:0-16517 GCA_038373865.1 Uloborus plumipes | reverse complement strand
TGATTTACCCCTTTTATGGGGTAATCAGGGCTTTCAATGCAGACCAAAGTGATATGAATTGGCGCGACCACTTGGCGATATCTCGCCAAGCTTTTGGTCACCAAGTGTTTGACGCCAATTTGGCGACATATCGATAAGTTGGCAATAAATTTAGCGAAAAAAATTTTTTTTGGGGTTCAATTTGGCGCTATTGGCGATATTTTGCGAAAAATCTACTGAATGATGTTAAAATCGGCGATATTTAGGAGATTAATCATTGTAAAACATTTTTTTGCATTGTTTCGTGGCAAACTAGGGATGCAAATGTTTGAATTGTTATCTTACTCACTTCAAGCACTATTTTAGCACTTAAGGCATCTACTAAGAAATTTACACGTACAAGGAAGTAGTGTAGGGTCCATACCAAATTTTTATATCATACTTAAAAGGAATTATAGTTGAATTATAACTAAAATAGAGTATTTTTTTCTGCTATATCATTTTTTTACAAATGAACTTTTAATTTTATACCACGGGCAAAGCCGTGCGGGTACCGCTAGCTAATAATAAAGCTGAAGGTGGTTCTGTCTGTCCTTCTTTCTTTCTGTCTGTCTGTCTGTTACGCGCGTAGCGCCAAAACCGTTCGGTCGATTTTCACGCCACTTGGCACAAAATTAGTTTGTAGCATGTAGTTTTGCACCTCGAAGCGATTTTTCGAACATTCCATTTCGTTCTTTTTCTATTCGAATTCTTAGCGGAAAATCGATAAAATAGGGAGGAAATATTTCATACACATTTTCAAGTCTTATGTCATTCGAAAGCTTGAAATTTTCTACACAAAATGAAGTTTTTTCGAAGTTTCTACGATCATCAGGAGAGCTGTAATAATTGTTTTTAGAATCCCGAAATTCAAGGCTTACCTTCAGTAAAGCAAGCCAAACGATTCTAAAATGGTTCAGCTCGATAATAAAATTTGTTTGAAAAGAAAGATGAAAAGAATTATTTTATCAACGGAAATCAACTTTTCATGTTGTTACCATGGTTACGTGTTCATACCTATTTTTGTTTCGTTCTTCTTCCAGCGTCGCCAGACGTAGTATTTTTGATACTACGGTAATATTTTTTCGGCCCAAATAAGGAGCGTAGTATTTTTCCGGCAACCCTGTTTCCAATATACTAATGACTTAATTAAAAGATTTGGCGGATTTTTTTTTTTCATTTTCATAGATTTCGCATTTTGGCAACATTGATTTTGGCGACGTTTGGAAACAGTATTACTTTGTAATATTTTTTTTAGAGGAGGCGTAGTATTTATTTGTTTCAATTCTCTGGCAACCCTGTCTTTTCCGGGTGAAAATGCTTTGGGACATTACTTGGCGCGTTTTTGCGTGTCTCGCGGAAGTGAAAGCTTCGAGAGAAACTACGCAAAATAGCCAGGGTTACCACGCTTGGCGCGCCTATCGCCCATTTAGCGAGAAAAGGGTACCTAAAGCACAGATTAACCAAATATCGTATGAATTGCGTTATTGCATCGTTCGTTTTGTTTTTAAAGCTAGGAAATAAAACTTTCTTCTTCTTTTAAACTTTGGTAAGATTTCTGTTGGTTTCTGTGAGCAACAAAATTGGTTCGCTTATTTTTGTACATCTTCCCTTGGGGTTGCATTCGAATGTTCCGAGGGGGTGTTTTACCCCTTTTATGGAGTAAATCAGTGTTCATTTCAATGCAGACAAAAGTGATATGAATTGGCCCGACCACTTGGCAATATATCGCCAAGCTTTTGGTCGTCAAGCATTTGCCGCCAATTTGGCGACATATCACCAAGTTGGCGAAAAAAATTGCTTTCTTTTCATATTTGGACTCAATTTTTCGCTATTGGCGATATTCTGCGAAAAATCCACTGAATGATGTTAAAATCGGCGATATTTAGGAGATTAATCATTGTGAAACATTTTTTTTTTTTTTTGCATTGTTTCGCGGCAAACTAGAGATATAAATGTTTGAACTGTTATCTTGCTCACTCCAAGCACTATTTTAGCACTTAAGGCATCTACTAAGAAATTTACACATAAAAATTAAGTAGCGTGGGGTCCATACCAGATTTTTATATCATACTTTGAAGGAATTATAGTTGAATTACAACTAAAATAGAGCATTTCTTCTGCTATATCAATTATTTTACAAATGAAATTTTTATTTTATACCACGGGCAAAGCCGTGCGGGTACCGCTAGTAATTCATAAAACTATTTTTAAAATGTATCTTTTCATTTCATGTACAGAATGGGGAAACAACATTTACTTGATACGAATTGAAAACTATTTTAGGAAACGTTGAAAGCTTTTAAGTTTGCATTTGGAAGACTGAAAAACAAGAAGATACATAATAAATTTGGAGTATATTTATCATAGTTAGAAGAATTAAAAAAAAACATATCTGCATAGTTAAAAAGTCTTAGTTTTTAATGTAAAATTGTAAAATTTAGAACGTTACATAAAGCTTCTCGTTGAAAAAGGATTTATTTTGCAGCAAAAAGTTTTATCTCATTTGAAAAGCTATATTCTTAAAAAGAAATGGTGTTGAAAATGGTAGCTAAACATAATTTTTAGAAAATGTTTTTAGGCATTTGAATTCCTTGTTATAAAGCAAACAAGAAGTTAAGTTTTTAAATGTATTAATTTGAGTCTTGTATTTCTTTGGGAATTAACAAGTTTTAAACAAAAACGGATTTGAAAGCAAAAAACTCGAGTACCTATAATTTGCGTTGTTAAACCTGTAATTTTGGACGTGAATGAAAATGGTGCCTTTTTAGCCTACTTTCCCGTTAAAAATAAAAGAAAGACGAAAAAAGTATTAAGAGTAGCTTAATGCATCTAAAAAATATCGCCAAGTCCAAAAAATAACGCCAAGTTAAAAAAAATATCGCCAAGTCCAAAAAATATCGCCAAGTTAAAAAAATAAAGAGGTAAAATGAATATCGAAAAATTAAAAATTTGAAAGTAGGGTATTGAGATGGGGAATTTGTGTGTCGGTCTGTCGGTCGGTCTGTCTGTCCCCCCCCTAATAACTTTTGAATAAACATTCCGATTTGGACGAACTTTTTTTTGTTGGAAAGATCTCGGCGAGTACAGCTCATTCCCATATTTGATTTTTAGATTTGAACAATTTTTGGTTCAATTTTGAGCCGTTCAAACAACCGGTCCCGCGATACTAACTTTTGAATGAACAGTCCGATTTGAACAAACTTTTTTTTGTTCGAAAGATCTTTTCAAGGATACTTCATTCCCGTATCTACATTTTCGATTTGAACAATTTTTCGTTCAACATTGAACCGTTCAAACAAGCTGTCACCCCTAATAACTTTTGAGTGAACAGTCCGATTTAAACAATTTTATTTTTTTCGAAGCATCTCGGCAAGGATACTTTATTTCCGTATTTAAATTTTAAATTTGAACATTTTTGGTTCAACATTGAACCGTTCAAGCAACCTTTCCCCACCTAATAACTTTTAAGTGAACCGTCCAAATTGAATAAACTTTTTTTTTGTTCGAAAGATCTTATCAAGAATACTTCATTTCCGTATCTACATTTTCAATTTGAACGATTTTTCGTTCAACATTGAACCGTTCAAACAAGCTCTCACCCCTAATAACTTTTGAGGGAACAGTTCGATTTAAACAAACTTTTTTTTATTCGAAAGATCTCGGCAAGGATACTTCATTACCGTATTTAAGTTTTCAATGTGAACATTTTTTCGTTCAATATTGAACCGTTCAAGATTTCTAAACCTTTCTCCACCTAATAATTTTTAAGTGAACCGTCTGAATTGATTAAACTTTTTTTGTTCGAAAGATCTCGGAGAGACTCATTCTCATATTTCACTTTTCAATTTGAACCATTTTTCGTTCAACGATGAACCGTTCAGAAAAATTTTTAACCTGAGCGCCTACTGGGAAATTTAAATTGAATGTTGATTCTGAACTTAAAGGCGGATTTCCTTCAAACTAAGGCAGGGATTCAAGTGAAACAGCACTGCGATCGCTTCGAATTGCAATCGCTACTGGAAGTGAATTACATTATCATCAACTTAAATTGGCATGACGTCACTACGGGTGGAGCCAATAAGAGCTCACAAGCACTCAGCGATCTCCTCTTATTCGCCAAGTAGGCTGTGACGTTTTATCTAGCTCGCTTTTCATAGGCAAACGTCAAGCTGACGTCACGATGTTTTTATCAAGAAACGTTCTAATGTAATTCATTTCCAGTCGCGATTGTAATTTGCGATTGCCTGTTTCACTTGAATCCCTGCCTAACTTTGTAAGAAAACGGTTTTGATAAAAAATGTATGTTAAGTACTTTTCTGAAAAATCTTCTGTGAGGCCTCTGATTCCGACTCCGACTCCGCAAACATGGCGGAAATGCAGGCTCAGAAAAAAATGACTGACTGGGCAGACGATTTTTTGTTTATTTATTCATTTTTTTTGTTTAATTAATAATTATTATTTTTATTTATTTATTTATTTTATTGGCAGACGATATTTTTTTTTATTACAAAAACTGTTCATTCACTATAGCATTTTATTCTTTACTTATATTTAACAACTGGCAACGGATTAAAAATAAAATTCGAGACATTTTATTAACGAACGAGGTTTTTTTTCTTTCTTTGACAAAATGTGTTTTGATGTTCTTTTTACTTTTATTTTATTTATTATTTTTTTTCTTTTGAAAACGATTGTGAAATTTTTCTACGGAAGAACTATAACAGTTACAATCTTTAAAAGGTGCGACAAAACTTTATTTACTCGTTTATTTACTTTTTACGTGTCCATTTCATCTGATGAGAGGGGTAAATTTTGCTTTTAAAAATCAGCTTTAAGTGCTATAAAGGTATGTTTGACATAATTTTCAGTTTCAGATATTCAAGAGAATATTGATTAGATGCTAGAATGCCGATGTTGATGTACGGGAAAGTAGGCTCGTTTAGTTCTTGACAGAACTTCTTGTTCATATTGGGAATTTGTTATGCAAATTATTGTACATAAAGAAGTATTAATGTATTTTGCAATACAACTTGCGTTGAAGCATTATTTTTCAGTTTTTAGCACTTTTTTTTTTACCTTAAAAAAAGAAAAAAAGGTGCAAATTTTCACCTCAAAAAACCATCGGGCAAAGTGAATAACACAATATTTTTGTAATAAAAATTTTATATTTAATGATTAACAGTAATTTTCATCAAATGCATGTTTAAATAAGCAAATAAATGAATTATCAAAGAAAAAATAAACGAATAAATAAATGAGTAACTAAATGGGTTGAATAATGTATGCAAAAAAGTAATAAGAGAATAAAATAGAGAGTGAATAAGAAAATGAGTGAGTAAATCAATAAATTAGTGAATTAATAAGTAAAAGAAAGTAAATGAATTAATAAATAAAGAAATGCGTGTGTGATTTAATGAATAGATGCCTAAGTAAATGAAATGAACTATTCCACTTTGTCTCATCCACTTTGTGCCGCGTTCACTTGACAAATCACATTGAACATTTAAAATCAAACATGCTTAATATAGACTAAATAAGAACAGCACTAAACGTCAAAGGTGCGCAATTAATACAAAAAAAAAAAAAAGATAATTACAAAAATTCTATCTTTTTATAACAACAAGAATTATTTTTGAAAAACCACGAATGGGTCATTCCATGTGAAATCAACAAGCCTCAAAACTTGACCATCACCAATTTCAAAAAAAATTATAGGGTTGATTACGTCTATGAAGTGATACAAAAAACTGATTTTAAAATTTTTTTTCAGCTGTTAGTTTTTTGTGTGAGACCGCTTAAAAAACTCGAAAAATGGCAAAAAGTGAAATTTTGGTACATACAAAGACTCAAGTTTCTCAGCTTCTATTGCAGCTAAAGTCTTTTGTTATATGTCATTTTAAAGCTCTTTAAACAGGCTTTCATATGATATGTAACTTGACAAGATTTCGCGATGTTAATATTTCAAGGTCACCGAAAGCATAATTTGACCTTGAATATCTCAAAAAGTGCATTTCTTAAAAATCTGAAAAAAATATATATATTACTTCATAATGTGGTGTATATGTGGTAAAATTTTCAGAATGGGACAGCAATGGGATCTGGACGAAAAATGACATAGACTTTTTACCCTCTTACCACTTTATTGCAATGTCTATGGCTACTGAAGAGATATAATACAGAAATACTGCAAACTGTGAAATGTTATATACAAGTAACGGTTGGCACATTCCATTTCTTGGTTTGAGAGGTAATAAATCATTCCTGTTGCCTTTCTCCTAAGGTCTATTCGAAATAACGGCACTAATAGGCACATTGAAAACATTTTCAAAGTCAGGATAGTAGAAAGAATTTGAGGGTCCATGAGGATGCAACAGCATTTTCAAATTTTGATTTTCTTCATCTGTGTCTAAGACGCTCCCCAGCCTCCAACATCCATTATACCTGCAGGTCAAGAATCCAACCATATCTGAGCAATCAAGATCGCATTTGATAGTTGTAGTACGTTCGATCCTTATTGTGTTGGAAATTAAATATACTTTCACTTGCACCTGATTCCTATTCAATGGCATAAAACAATGAAGACTCTGAGTGCCTGGTATTGTACTTGTCGTCATTTTTCTGGATTTCAAAGCCTGTTCTTCCTGTTTATAATGTTCAATTGTGCAATATTGAAAATTAATTCATTTGATATGCTCATTTGCCCAATTAAACAACTGTCGTGTGCCATGATTTGAGTGTCATAAATCCTTTACAGACTGACTAAAGTTGCAAGTCTTTTACCAGTTCCACCCACGTCATCACAAGCACTTTTGCCATGATGGGATTAGGCAAAAAAAAAAAAAAAAAAAAAATGCCACTCTGCTTTAATCCCAAAATATAATTCATGATAACTCAGGTTAAGAAAATCCGGTCTATTTTTGTACCGTGAGGCAGCTCCATCACTGAAGTAATAGATCAAGCTTGGTTTGGTGGCAAAATGAGACTGATATCTTTCAGATAAGTAAGATAGAGCTAGACTGTTGAGTAGCAAGAAACGAGCGCTGAATGAGTTTAGGACAGTGATTCTCAACCTTTTTACAGCTACCGCCCCCTTTAGGACTGAAAATGTTTTCAATGCCCCCTTTCCGGACGGTTGTAATTCGGAAGAGGGGGAGGGGGGCAAAAGGAGGTTTCTTGACCGTTTTAACTCCATAATTTTGCCCAAACAGATGGTTGAAAAAACTTATAAAGAAGTATAAGCTAGTTTTTTTTTTTTCAAGCGGGCAGTTTTTTTCCTCTAAAAAGACCTCTTCCTTGTCAAAGAATCAACCAAAAGCCTGCAACTGTTCCAATGAATAAGTGACCCTCTTTAAATGCAAATTCAAACGAAAAGGTTTGAAATGAAAATACGCTGTTTTCAACATTTTTTAATTGAAAACCAATGTATTTTTAACCGACGAAAAAACGGAGGAGGTTCTCTGGTCAACCGGTATATTTTTTTTTAATGTATGACCACGCATAACTTTTTACTGAATAGGCCGATTTTGATAACTTTTTTATTGTTGGAAAGGGTACACCTCCCTGGTGGTCCCATGGTCCTATGATGCGGGGTTTGAGAACGGAATCCTGAAGAAATTGAGGGAAATCTTTAGAATTCCGTTCATGCGCACCCTCTTTGCGCATGAATTGAATTTCAAATTTCAAGTGCACACTCTTGCGATTTGATGTTTATTAGGTCACATTAGCTTGCCGATAGAGTGGCCTAGCGGTAAGACGCTGGGCTCTCATTCGCAAGAGCTTGAGTTCGATCCTCGACGGATTCGGTGGATTTTCAAGCAGCAAAAAAAAATGCGAAGTCTACGTCAAACGATTATGCGGCATGCAAACCGCAGTTTTACTGATAGAATATATTTAGTCCCGAGTACCCCAATTTAAAAAAAAAATATATATATTTCCAGGCTCCCATCACCTAAACTTTTAAATTTTAAAATTAGTGATGCACTAATAAATCGGCGGTAAATGGTTACTTTGCGGATTAACCTGTAGGCCAGTTTTAGCCGCATAATCGGGTGAAAAACTAGCAATTTACAAATGTTTTAACTAAATCAGCATAAAAATAAATCCTAAAAAGAAAAAAAAATGTTTTTTGTGGCAATCGCTTAAAATTTCAGACGCTTTAATAAAGTGAGATGAAGCGTCACGATGGCAACATGACACTATTCCGGATATACATTTACACTGAAAAGAATGAAATAAAAATAAAATTTTATTAAAAAAATCTGGTATGGACCCCACACTACTTCCTTTTACGTGTAAATTTCTTAGTAGTTGCCTTAAGTGTTAAAAAAGTGCTTGGAGTGAGCAAGGTAACAATTCAAATATTTACTCCCCTAATCTGAAACGAAACAATGCAAAAAATATTTTACAATGGTTATTTTTCTAAATATTGCTGATTTTAATATCATTTAGTGAATTTTTCGCAAGATATCGCCAATAGCGCCAAGTTGAACCCAAATTCAAAAAATATTTTTTTCGCCAAATTTGTCGCCAACTTGGCAATATATCGCCAAGTTGGCGTCAAACACTTGGCGACCAAAAGCTTGGCGACATGTCGCCAAGTAGTGGCGCCAGTTCATATCACTTGAGTCTGTATTGAAATTAACATTGATTTACCCCAAAAAAGGGGTAAAAGACCCCTTTGGGAACATTCGAATGCAATCACAAGGGGAGGTGCACAACTAGACCCCCTCAGAGCCTACATACCAAGCTAGAAGTTTCTACGGCATATAGTTTTTGAGTTATGCGAGCCACATACGCACATACATCCGCACATACACCCGCACATACATCCGCACATACGTACATACAGACGTCACGAGAAAACTCGTCGTAATTTACTCGGGGGTGGTCGAAATTGATTTTTCGGCTGTTTGTATGTTGTTAGGTACATATGCACGTGCTGACAGGTCGAAAAAACTACGCGACATTCATTCAGGGGTGAGCAAAGTCAAAATTTAGACCGAAATTTGAGTGAAATTTTTTTCGTGATCACAATACTTCCTTTACTACGTAAAAGGAAGTAAAAAAGTAAAACCGACTTCAAAAACGCAGCTGAAAATTGCTCTAAAAAGTAAAAAATAAATTTATTCTTTGAACACCATAACACCGACTTCAAAAATGCAGCTGAAAATTGCTCTAAAAAGTAAAAAATAAATTTATTCTTTGAACACCATCGATACTACTTTTAAACATGAGTTTTGAAGTTGGTGTCGAAACAGTTAATAAAATCATTCGTACCCATTCTTCGGTTACGTGTTTTATAATAAAAACAAAAAAATGTTTCATTCTCAATTTCAAGTGTTTTTTGAAGGGAAAAATCAATCAAATGGTACAATCAATGGGTAAGAATGATTTTATTAACTGTTTCGACACAGACTTCAAAACTCATGTTTAAAAGTAGTATCGATGGTGTTCAAAGAATAAATTTATTTTTTACTTTTTAGAGCAATTTTCAGCTGCGTTTTTGAAGTCGGTTTTACTTTTTTTAATATAATTTTATGAAAAACACACTGTGCGTTCAAATAGTTCCCGAAACAGTCCAATCCCAAACCGTGTTGCTCTTATTTAGTTGCAACTATGCAATATGCATCCCTCATTTTTATTACATACCTCATTTATTACATGTACTTATATTTTACTGCGGATGGTAAACAACAAAGCCGGACTTTCGATTTTTCCCAGGCAGGACAAAGATTTGAAACTCCCACCCGTACATGTCATCCTTAAAAATTATAAATCAAGTTTTTAGTGTAGGGGAAAAAAATGAAATAAGTCAAATTTACAAATTGCAATAAAAGCTCAATTCAGAGAATTTTTTTTGAGTATTTTATGGCTTTTTGAAAACGGAGTCTTAAAAACGCAGTTCTTTTAATCTTAGGTTTTGTGGTGCGATTAGATAGAGTTAGATTCAGGCACACCGGTGAAACATTTAAAAGTGACGTAATTTTAGGCAAGTTTCGATAAGGAGAAAAAGGTCCCTCATGATTTTTTTTTTCAAAATTGAAAGATATTTTAAGGCTAATTTTAGTTATGTTAGGGGTCAGAGCTTCTTCTGGTATTCGGTAAAATTGAAACCCCGAATTTATACTATTTTTGTTGATGGTAAAACTTCGGGAATTTTCATTTGAAGTTTTTTTACATTGTACTCTGAAAAACGCAACTGTTAACTTACTACCCTTAGTGTTTGTTAGGGAGATGCTTTAACAACATAAAGAGTCGGTCATGAAGAGAAAGCCTAGAACTGCTTGTTTTTGGTTCCTAAACAAGCAGTTCTAGGCTCATGATTGGGGAAAGAGTAAGCGTCTAGTTCGAGATTCTCTCTCATAATTATCTTTTAAAAATTCATTAGGCTGTCTTTTAGAATGAAGGTTTCCATAGCTCTTCGACAGAAATGTCTGCAAATAAAATTTTAAGTTATGTATGGTTTTGTTAGAGAAATAGGTGGGTGGTTCTGGATTTTTACTCTGGAAGTTTTTTTTAAATTGAAGTTTTCAAAAAGTAATTGTAAGCTTTTTTTCTTTTTTTGGCTATCTAAGTTAGATGAGCAGGGAGGGGTGAGGAATTTAGAGCTCTTCCTCGAACAATTTTGAAATGGACATCAATAAAACGTGATTTTAGGCTATTTTAGATAGTTACGCTATGAAAGTGAGGATCCACCCCCAAAAACCTTTTTTGAAATTTAAGTGCTCCTGGCAAATTTTGTGCTATCTTTGCTGACATTAGGAGAAGGATCGGGCTCGGAAGATTTTCCCAGAAGATAAATTTTAAAGCTATCCTTACCGATCTATGAGAAAAAGGTTTCCTACCGCTCTCGCCTAAAATATGTCTTTTCAAGCAAATTTCAAAGCATGCCCACTGCCCCCCTACCGCCCAAAATTAGTCCACCGCCCCCCTGCTGCCCAAAATATGTTCACCGCCCCTCAGCATCGTCCCACCGCCCACCGGGGGGCGGTATCGCCCCCGTTGAGAACCACTGGTTTAGGAAATTCTTCAAAAAGAGAATCAATAAATTCTTCTGTACACTTGACCAATGTCTCAAGACATGTTCTTCTCTTAACTTGCATCCATTGTTTATAGGAGACGCTTTCAACGCAATTCATTTCAAATGCTTCTTCAATCCTGTCCTTGAGTTCTTGAAATCCAGGACAGAAGTGCGTTATAAATTTCACGCAGTCTCATTTTGCCGCCAAAATGAGCTTGATCTATTACTTCAGTGATGGAGCTGCCTCACAGTGCAAAATAGACTGAATTTTCTTAACCTGAGTTATCATGAATTATATTTTGGGATTAAAGCAGAGTGGCATTTTTTTTTTGCCTAATCCCATCGCATAAGTGCCTGTGATGGCGTGGGTGGAACTGGTAAAAGACTTGCAACTTTAGTCAGTCTGTAAAGGATTTATGACACTCAAATCATGGCACTACGACAGTTGTTTGATTGGGCAAATGAGCATATCAAATGAATTAATTTTCAATATTGCACAATTGAACATCATAGACAGGAAGTAAACCAAAAGTGGAATGTGCCAACCGTTACTTGTAAATAACATTTCACAGTTTGCAGTATTTCTGTATTATATCTCTTCAGTAGCCATAGACATTGCAATAAAGTGGTAAGAGGGTAAAAAGTCTATGCCACTTTTCGTCCAGATCCCATTGCTGTCCCATTCTGAAAATTTTACCACATATACACCACATTATGAAGTAATACATATATTTTTTTCAGATTTTTAAGAAATGCACTTTTTAAGATATTCAAGGTCAAATTATGCTTTCGGTGACCTTGAAATATTAACATCGCGAAATCTTGTCAAGTTACATATCATATGAAAGCCTGTTTAAAGAGCTTTAAAATGACATATACCAAAAGACTTTAGCTGCAATAGAAGCTGAGAAAATTGAGTCTTTGTATGTACCGAAATTTCACTTTTTGCCATTTTTCGAGTTTTTTAAGCGGTCTCACACAAAAAACTAACAGCTGAAAAAATTTTTTAATATCAGTTTTTTGTATCACTTTATAGACGTAATCAACCCTATAATTTTTTTTGAAATTGGTGATGGTCAAGTTTTGAGGCTTGTTGATTTCACATGGAATTACCCGAATGTTAAAATAACTGTATCAAATTTCGAAAATGACTTGTATAATTTTTTTTCGTTGATGTTTAGAGCTATTTATTTTTTGACAGAAATCAACTATATGCCAAAGAATTTTGCTAAAATATTGATAGATAGGTGGCTCTGCAACTGTAAAAATATTTGAATTTCACTTTGTCCCACTATTTCACTTTTCCCAAACTGCCTTTCTTCTGGATTAGGAAAATGAAGGAGGCGTATTTTTTCGTAGGGGCATCATAGTTTCAAAGGAATGACTTGTAACAACCTATTTCCGGATCTCTATAAGATCCCTTTTAGTTCCAAATGGGATATTAAAAGGGTTTCCAGACGTCCTGGATTTCAAGGGACAGTCCCGTTTTTTGAAATATTGTCCCGCGTCCCGGGGAACTTTGATACGGGACGGCTAAAGTCCCGTATTCTGGCTAGAAGCAGCATTTTCAAAAGGAAATATTATTTTTAGAAAAAAAAAATGTAGTAAAACAACAAATGTGAAATAGCAGAAATTATTTTGTCAATCAAGTCAACAAAAGTTCGTAGTAAAAGTGATGTGTATCTCTTTGTAAATGATTTTACTCTGCCTTCTCTTCTCTATCTCTATCTCTTCTCTATCTCTATCTCTATCTCTTCTCTATCTCTACTAATAATAAAGCTGAAGGTGGGTCTGTCTGTCTGTCTGTTACGCGCGTAGCGCCAAAACCGTTCGGTCGATTTTCATGCCACTTGGCACAAAATTAGTTTGTAGTATGTAGTTTTGCACCTCGAAGCGATTTTTCGAAAATTCCATTTCGTTCTTTTTCTATTCGAATTCTTAGCGGAAATTCGATAAAATAGGGAAGAAATATTTCATACACATTTTCAAGTCTTATGTCATTCGAAAGCTTGAAATTTTCTGCACAAAATGAAGTTTTTTCGAAGTTTCTACGATTATCAGGAGAGCTGTAACAACTGTTTTTAGAATACCGGATTTCAAGGCTTACCTTCAGTAAAGCAAGCCAAACGATTCTAAAATGGTTCATCTCGAGAATAAAATTTGTTTTAAAAGAGAGATGAAATCAATTATTTTATCAACGGAAATCAACTTTTCCTGTTGTTACCATGGTTACGTGTTCATACCTATTTTTGTTTCGTTCTTTTTCCAGCGTTGCCAGACGTAGTATTTTTGATACTACGGTAATATTTTTTCGGCCCAAATAAGGAGCGTAGTATTTTTCCGGCATCCCTGTTTCCAATATACTAATGACTTAATTAAAAGATTTGGCGGATTTTTTTTTTTTTTTTCATTTTCATAGATTTCGCATTTCAGCAACATTGATTTTGGCAACATTTGGAAACAGTAGTATTTTGTAATATTTTTTTAGAGGAGGCGTATTATTTTTTTGTTTCAATTCTCTGGCAACTCTGTCTTTTTCCCGGTGAAAATGCTTTGGGACCTTACTTGGCGCTTTTTTGCGTGTCTCGCGGAAGTGAAAGCTCCGAGAGAAACTGCGCAAAAATAGCCAGGGTTACCACGTTTGGCGCGCCTATCGCCCATTTAGCGAGAAAAGGGTACCTAAAGCACAGATTAACCAAATATCGTATCAATTGCGTTATTGCATCGTTCTTTTTAGAGTGTTTCGTTTCGGAAAATGTATTGTTTTGTTTTTAAAGCTAGGAAAGAAAACTTTCTTCTTCTTTTAAACTTTAGTAAGATTTCTGTTGGTTTCTGTGAGCAACAAAATTGTTCTTATTTTCTATTTTAGCTTATTTTTGTCTATCTCCCCTTGGGGTTACATTCGAATGTTCCAAGGGGGTGTTTTACCCCTTTTATGGAGTAAATCTGTGTTCATTTCAATGCAGACAAAAGTGATATGAATTGGCGCGACCACTTGGCAATATATCGCCAAGCTTTTGGTCGTCAAGTATTTGCCGTCAATTTGGGGACAAATCGCCAAGTTGGCAATAAATTTAGCGAAAAAAAATTTTTTTTTTTGGGTTCAATTTGGCGCTATTGGCAATATTTTGCGAAAAATCTACTGAATGATGTTAAACTCGGCGATATTTAGGAGATTAATCATTGTAAAACATTTTTTTGCATTGTTTCGTGGCAAATTAGGGATATAAATGTTTGAACTGTTATCTTGCTCACTCCAAGCACTATTTTAGCACTTAAGGCATCTACCAAGAAATTTACACGTAAAATTAAGTAGCGTGGGGTCCATACCAGATTTTTATATCATACTTTGAAGGCATTATAGTTGAATTACAACTAAAATAGAGCATTTTTTCTGTTTTTACAATTATTTTACAAATGAATTTTTAATTTTATACCACGGGCAAAGCCGTGCGGGTACCGCTAGTATTCTATAAAACCCCTTCTCAATTTTTCAATTATGTTAGAAATATATGTGTTCAGCTACTATTACACTAGATTTTTTGAATCAAACAATTTTAATCTTTTGGAATTTGCTTCGCTTCGCTTTTATACTAAAAGATGTAAATAAATGTTATTAAATTTAGCAAACAAATTCGCGTTTTAAAATCATTGAGATACATAATTTTTACAATGAAAGAACAGAAATATAAATTACAGGAGCTTTATGGCAACCTAAAGACCATCAAAACTGAGAAAGAATTATTGCAGTAGTAAAATCAAGTAGCAAATATGATTTTTGAAGAAAGGAATTTTCCAACATTATATAAGAGTAATTATGTTATAATATTGACAAAACTGTAGATTTCCCCAATAAATATTGAATATTGATTTTTTTATTAGTTCTATCCTAACTTCTTATAGTGAATTCAAGCAGTACGGTTTAATTCTATGCCTACTCAATTGCAATCAAAATTTTTGTTAATGACTCATCAAAATTATTTTGCATTCAAATTTTTCCATTGGTACGTCCAGCTTTTTGAAAAAGTACGTACTAAACATTAGTCATCAGTAGAAGCGACTGTTATATTTTTCACTCCAAGACAGGCCCGTTATTTGGGACATCAGGACAGGTGGTCAATGTCCTCTCCTCTAGGGAAATTAATGTATTTACATATAAGTGGGCTTTTTTTTGTTTGGTGTTTTTTTTTTGGTGTAATTTACATTGAAATTTGGAAAAATTAAACTCCCCCCCCCTCCCCGGCAAAATTTGAAATGATGGGCCTGCGTCAGGAAAAAGGGGGTTAATAACAGGGAAATAAGAATTTTTCACAATAATTAGTGTTAAACCTTTTCCCACTAATATTCGTGTCGAAAAATAATAAGTTTTTATTCATATGATCATTGTGTATTTTTTTCTTCATTTAATTTGTGAGAAACGTTTAATATTACAGTCAAGGTTGTTAAAATTCAAATTTTAGACATAATCTCTCAATTCCGCCCCCCCCCCCAAGAGCCTGTCCCGTATTTACAGTTCTTAAATTTGGCAACCCTTATGAAGATCAATGAAGAAATAGATAAATTTCTATACAGGGTGTTCCAAGTCAACCTTCATGACCTCTAATTCCTCAGCCGTTCGTCCTAGATGCATACTTCCAATTGCAAATTTGCTCGAAATGAGGTAGAGAGTTAAAATATTGAAAGTTTGAAGCGAAAAAACAATTCAGTCAAAAAATACGAAATCTAACTTTTTATAGGGACTCCGGGTCCCCAAACTTATATTTAGGAAAAAAATTTCCATTGAAAAATAATGACACACAAAAAAATGACATCTGTGCGATCAAAATTCGCGGAGATATTCGAGTTTTAAATGCGCAGGGCCCCAAATTGACAAAAGAAAAATTTCGCCCTGCCAGAGGAATAACGAGCTTTTAGATTAGGTACGATAATGAAATTTGTTTCGTCCATGTCAGAAAACATTCGCTTCTCATTGTATTCAAAAATAAATACAGATGCTACAAGACTACAGAACATAACAAGACAAGGTAAATTATTGTACAATTTTATACAAAGATATTAAACACACGAAATATGTAGAATCTAAGAAATAATATGCATTGCGATTACATTGTCCGTAAAGCACTATTTCTGCATACTGTTCCGTAGTGTACATCGTAATTTCAAGCCTTAACGAAATATATCTAGTTAAGCCGATTTTATTCTGCAGTGAAGGGATTACGTTATTTCAAGTAATCACTATATACAGTCGGTAAATTTACATATTCGCGAATTCAGCAAGACATTTTCATTCTTTCTTATTCAATTTTTTTCGTATTTTAATTCCCATGTTAAATAACTTTCACAGTTAAATATATTTTAGGAAAATAAAGAACATTTTGTTATTAAAGAACTCTGAATGTTGCGAATTTCGCGTGTATATGGCCCCCAAATCACTTAAAATAACGCTAGTGTAAAGTGGTATAAGTCATAAAGTTTC
>JAXGGA010021469.1:0-16518 GCA_038373865.1 Uloborus plumipes | reverse complement strand
CATTTATATTTTCGGAGTACTTTTCAGAGTAGAGTTTAACAAAATAAGAGTAAAATTTTTATACTTTTCTTTTAAATGTATTTTACGAAAGTGTGATGCACCAAAATATAATTTCCTCTCTTGTCTTCATTATTACCAAAATTGAACAAAAAAATGTTTCAGCAAAAACGATATGTTCAAATGTTTGTGTTGTCATTTTCAAAATACTGAACAAAACAATGCAAAAATGCATTTGAAAATAAATTTCTATCAACAAAAAAAAAAAAAAAAACGAGGGGGGGAGGGGTTAATAATTTTAATAGACTACTTAAAAGTACATCAATTAGGAAAAACAAATCTTAATTAATGAGAAATATATACCTACTTGATTTTAAAAAAAGCTAAGAAATGAGTACGAATCTGATAAAAAACAGTAACGTCAGGACATTAAGAAAGAATAATTTCAAGAACATAAATGCAAAGAAAATTGCATGTTTCCCTTTCTGGACATTTTTTCTAAACGCAGATAAAACTTATATAACTTTGAAACATTGTGGTAGGGGAAGACCGCCTATATTGAACCACTGCTTAAATTGGACCTCGGGCTTAAAATCTAGTACAGAGATCCATGCTACAATTTAACGGTAGATACATAAAGTTTTAGGAATAAAATCAATGTGTATGAAGTTTCACCAATCTTCGAACTGCGTAGCGTGAGTTACGGCATGATTTATGTTGGAAACGTGTAAAATCTTATTTTGTGAACTTGTACTTAGTAAGATAGTACTAAAACTTGTAAACTGAGGTAAACTGCTGTTATAGCATGATAATCTGTGTTTAATAAGGATCACACCTATATATTTACATGCGCGGTTGTGATAATTTTTGACAGAGAAATAAGCTGAAAAATAAAAAATGGCATGTTTTCCTTTATTGGACCGAAAATTTTTTCCTATATTGGACCGGTGGTCCAATTTAAGAATATGATTTTAAGCAAGACTTTTTATTAATTGTAACATTAAATAAGTGACTCCTCTGATTTTATAGCGTAGTTAAGATTATTTTAAGCATACTTTAACACCTATTCACGATATTCATTTTTTTATCAAGCACATTTTCTAGAAGCAGCAAATTCTTGAATTTTTTTTTTCTATTTTTCCATTAAGTTTCAGTTTCAGGTTGTTAAAGTTGTTAATTTAAATAAAATTTGTGCTGGTTTACCGAGGAAAAAAATGAAATTCTTCGATTTGTTCGAAAAGATTTTAAAAAGAAATAATTAATATACTACTAAAATGTTCAATATAGATGAAATCGGTCTTTTCACTTTCCAAAAGCCCCAAAATATATTGACGTATAAAGGTAAACACCAGTTTGGAGCAGTAATGTGTGGTGAAAGTATTAGAAACACGCTGGCTATTTGCTGCATGAGTGCAACAGAATTGTTACACTACTCCCCATGATTATTTTCAAAAGAATGTTCAATGTATGTGCTTATCGTAAAAGCACCCCCTGGGGAGCAATATGCTTGTTCAAAAAAAGGTTGGATCACAAACGATAACTCATACAATTGATACAATATTTCAAAATGCAATACACTTGGTTAACGAGAGCGATATAATAATGCTTTCTCTTTAAGCACACTTGCAAGATGTTATCTTTTTTCAGCCTCTGTCTACATATTTTAATCGAGCGTGTAATACATGGATGCGAGAACATCCAATGAGATCCAGAACCCAATATCGAATAGAAGAACTGTTTGGTAACTCTTATGGGTAAACCTCAATCAAGGCCATGGCAAATGCTGTGAGTTGATTCTAAAGAACAGGAGTTTGGCCTGTTGATTGACATGCGTTTAGCGGCATTGACTTTGCTGGAGCAGAGTTCGAGGTAAGTAGTCCAGATAAAACTACAGTGAGCAGGCTACATGTTCAGTGTAAGTTGTACTGTTGTACACCATGTACAAGAACTAGCTACGACTTAAATTAGTACAAGCTCTGCATAATCAGCGGATAGTTCTCATTAAAGCATGATTGTCAACTTCAACTATGATTTTGTAAAGGCCAGGCTCACATATCAATTTACCTAAAAAATAGAAAGAACAAAAAGGAAGGCTATCTCAGCAATCATTCTAACGCCGTATGAAAGAAGCATAGAACAGAAAAAGTCACACAAGAATAAGCAAGAAACTGCACAAAACAATTGTTATTGCAATATTTGTCATAGAGATGAAGAGCAAAACATGATTAAATGCATGAAATGCCATTGGTGAGTGTATCAACACTGCCTAAATGAGGCCGAAGCAAAAGAAATTCGATTGCAAATCCTAGAAAATAGATGTATAGTTCAAATATAAATTATTCTATGATTTCCTGGTACGGTCCAATTTAGGAAGCGCATGGTTCAATATAGGCGTATATATTCCTAAATTGGACTTTTGCAACTTTTTGTAAGATAATTTTTTAAAAAATAATTTCCATATTTTTAGAAAATATAAGCTCCTAGGGCGGTTCCTGATTAAATTTAGCTTACAATACCCTATTTTGTATTGTTGTTTTGCTTCACATTGAGCGACACAGGCCTCCTGTTCTTAGGGGGTCCAATATAGGCGGTCTTCCCCTAAGAGTGTTCTTGAAAGATGCCACTTGGAGAATCATATGATGATATTCCTGGAATATCGACTACAAACTTGATTTTTCACTGGTTTCGTTATATTCTTTTAAGGAAAAGAAACTCAGATAGTCTAACCTTTAAAAAATATAAAAGTACGCATTTAATGAAAAAAAAATTGATTCTAAAAAAGAAAATAAAAGTGAGCTATTTCTTGGTATTTTAGTGGTAAGACATCTGTATCTGTTTTCTATTCTAAAAATTGCAAGTTTGATTCCTGCACTGCACAAAACTAAATAATATAATTTTATTTCATAAAAAATAAGAATAATTGACGTGACATCAAAAAGTTTGAGAAATTGGTCTTAGTAAATAAATAAATATATGTATAAGGAATCGCTGAATAATGTCTTGTAAAATATTTTGAAGGTAAAAATAAAACAAAAATTGATTTTTAATCCATAAAGTGGAAGAATATCAAAATACATGAAAAAAATTCCAAGTTAAGCTTTCAAATAAGACAGAGAGAACTGTATAAAATAAAAGTATCATCGTTAAAAAGATGGCCGTTCCGTTTTGAGAAGATCGTGCTGCACCGTTCATTTTAATGAATCGGTCTTGTTATGAGTATGAGTAAAACATTATAAGTCTTTTCTTGAACTTTTTTACTTTATTTCTTAATTTCTGTATTAAAATTTTATTAATGCATCGATTCAATCACTTAATTGAAGTCACTTTTAAGACGGTTTGTTTACTCAATTTACTACACATAATCAGTGTTTTTATTGCACGTTCTTGATTCAAGGTTTATTTTGAGGAAGTGTATGCTTTGGATTATTTTCTGGCTAAAGTTATGCATTGAAATTCAGTGGAACTTTCCAAGTTTAAGTATTTTATTTTAATGGGTCTTAAAATATTTCTTTTAAAAATACTTTACTAAGTTCAAGCATTGTATTTAAAGGAGATAGTAACATATTCAAAAATGCACATTTTATTTTTTTCCAAAATAAAAAATGCAAAAAAAAAAAAAAAAACTTCCACTAATATATTTAAGTAACAACGCAAATATTTTTCGCTAATTATTATTTTTGATTTAGTTTCACTTTTCCTTCTATTTTTCTAATAGTGTTGTGGAAACAAAATTGCAAAGGAATTATGAGTATAATTTAATGTCCTTCTCGACATTTAGTGACATCACTTGTCTCCAGCTTTTACGAAATGTTACGACTGCACGAACTAAAACTTCCGGAAATTGCGGTAACGTTGTTTACCAGACTCCTTCATAAAATTAAATAACTAACAGGATGCAAGCACAGTGTCAAATTTTCACGTTACACCTATTTCATAAAGTGTGATAATTTCACTTATTAAATACATAAAATGCTTTGTGTCTGTCATCATTACAACAACTTATCCTTTATACCGAACATTTTAAAATTCATCAACGAATAATCAATGGATAGAACAACAATATCATAAAAAAATCCCAAAATATCAGGTATTTAAAATAAATTACAATTTCTGATTTAGAGATCAGATGCATGGATTAGTTTTTTTTTTTTTAATGAGCAAATATAATGCTAAAAATTCAGAAAAATTCAAACTTGAAAATTGTTTTATTCCTCCTTGAACATTACGAATTGTACAATAGATGGATTCTAAGTGCAAAACAAAATCTATAATATTATTTTTTAAACTGATTGAAAATATTTTCATGCATTTAATTTCAGAAAAATTGCTAGAAAGACTTTTTAAAATTAGTTCATAATGTCTTACTGCTGCAAATTAATAGTTATCGAATACGTAAAAGTGCCTAACGTGCTTTTTTCAAAAGAAGTTATCCCTGTCTTCATATTTTTCTGGACGATAATAGTTGAATATTCCTGTAGAAAAACATTTAGCCCATCAATAGCAGAAAATTTTCCACTACAAAGTAATATTTGAGAGATATAACGCTAACCACATTACTTTTTTATTCCCCTGCGAGTTATATTAAACTCATACACACACAAGAATCACATAATAAATGCATAAAAATTTAATAACCAATCACTAAGTGGATCTGCAAAGCCCCACTAATAAATTCCGAATACTGGATATAGAAAACGCCTAATTTAAGCAATAATTACTAATTTTGGTTAACGTTTAGTTAGTTTAATCTGCGTGCTTTCTTTTATGCACTAGTGGACAAAATTATACACTCTAAAATTGTAATTTTCTTTTACTCATAAGCACTGTTTAATGTTATTTTGTTGGAATTAATAGTCATAAATGAAAATAATAATATATGAATGTAATAAGAAATAGCTCTAAATTCCGTATAGATAACTAATAAATTTAATAAAACAATAATGTAATTTAAAAAACTGGGCACTTTAATAGCCTTTTATAGCGTGAAACCTGTACAAAAGTAATGAGGGGGAAAGAGAAACCCGCAATTCAGACAACTTAACTTTTTAGGTCTGAAAATTACAGTATATAAGGAACAAAAATGCATGTTGTACTAAAACTCGCATTGAAATATTATTTTTCATTTTTGATAGTAAATTTGGACTTAAAAATAATGGTGGAAATTTTTCATTTTAAATACGCATGGGTCAAAGCAAAAAAGAAAGAGAGAGAGTTGTCTAATAAAATATTTTCGATTTGATTTTTAGTTTTTCTTTTCACTAATGAAGGAAAAATTAAATTCATTAACAATGAAACAATAAACGAGTAAATTGACCAATTCAGTCATAAATAAATAAATGAATACAATGGTGAATTAGCAAGAAAATAAGTGAAGGAATGAGTGAATAAGTTAATTAATGAATGAAACAATCGAAATGATTCAATTAAAAAATGAATACATAAGTAAAATTAATTAACTTAATGAATACACAAATGAAATGAATTATTTTTATTTTCCCCGTATACACTTGACAAATTGTGCTACTCATTTTAAAATCAAAACGCGCCTACCAGTACTAAATACGTACTACACTGAATAGCACTAGATTTTAATTAAAATTTAAAATAATAATTATAACAAAAAATTATCACTTCGAACAAGAATTTCTTTTTTTTCTATAAACTAGAAAAGATTACAGTATGGGGATAAAATTTTAAAAATTACTTGTAATATAAAAAACTTAAATCTTTGGAACAATTTATTTTTAGCAGGAATCAAGAACATGTTAAGATAGCTAAATTATTGCTAGGTAGGTGGCGCTGCCGACTGAAAGGGATTCTCTTTGCCCTAATTTAAATCTCACTTTGCCCCACATTCCATTATATAGTCAAGGATAAAAATTCCCGTGTTATAGTAAAATTTTGTTCGAATAAGTGATTTTAAAGCCATTACACGAATCATTGCTGCAATTAGGGGAGTTAATTCCTTTGTTTTTCAATATTGATGAAAAACAATAATAGTTTAAATTAAAAATGAAAGATCTTACGTACGAAATTCTAAATTTCTAGTTTTCTGCTCATAAATGTGCTTTATGTCTCGAAAATAATTAATCTCTTCTGTCGATATGGTCATTAAAAAATATTTTCCTTCTTTATTTCTTTCTTTTTAATTAAATTTCCTTTTTAAAATTCTAAATTTATAGTTTTCTGCTCATAACTGCGCTTTATGTCTCGAAAATAGTAAATCTTATCTTTAGATATAATCATTAGCAAATATTTTCTTTCTTTCTTTTTTTTTAATTATATGTATTCTAAAATGAGATTTTAAAAGAAAAAAATGGAAAATTTTGTAACTTTCCTATTTTTAAAATTTATTTAAGGAAAACTCTTGTATTCACAGATTTTAGGTTCAATTGAGTTCTAAAATACAGGTTTTCTTTTTGTCGAGTCGCTAAATACTTTGAAAATCAAAGGAATTTGAAATGCACCAGGGTTGTAATTCTCTACAGAATGACGTGTGTCATTGCGGCATTCGGAGTTATTTAATAGACTGCAGACTGCACTGCAAAAAATGAACTGCTGTTTTTAGAGTATAATACTGGCAGCCGAGGTTCCAATTTAAAACTAAAATGCAAAGTTATAAACTGTAAAACTAGCAATTCTACCGTTTATTACTGCAAAGTTAGAAATTTTACAGTTTATTTCCGTAAAATTTAGCTGTATTATACTGTAAAAGTAGCAATGTAATACTGACAGCAGAGGTTCCAGTTTAAAACTGTAAAATGCACGGTAATAAACTGCAAAATTCGCACTGTTGCAGTTTATTACTGTAAAATGAGCAATTTTACAGTTTAGTACTGTAAAAGTGGAAATTTTAGTTTATTACTGTAAAATGACAAATTTTTACAGTTTATTACTATAAAATTAGCTGTATTATACTGTAAAAACGACATTCATTTTTTAGTGTGGAAGCTAAGTTACCGCTTTTGTTAAATGCTCTCAAGGAGCGAGGGGAAGATGTGCTAAATTAACATTTCGCTAAACACTTGAGTTTTTTTTTTTTTTTAATTTTTTCAGGCTATGCTTTTAACCGATTGTTCTCTAAGAGTGAAAAATCAACCCAAGTAGCACATTTCGTTTTTTAAAGGTTGTAAAATGGTTATTAACGTTGTAACAACTGCTTAAAAACGTTTATAAAACGTTTAAAGGTTATTTGTGCTACCTGGGAAAGAATTTCAAAATTCTTTAAATGCATGAAGAACAGTACTTGAAGAACCAACAAAGTATAAAACATACATTTAAAAGTCTCAATTTGTTATGAACTTATAATCAGATTTAAAAGTTTTCCTTAATAATTCTAAAAAAAGAGGGTTGGGGAGGAGTGACAGTTGTCTAGGAAACAGTAATTTACAAAATTTTTAGTCGAAGCCCCCTTTTAGAGTTAGACATTAAAAAAAAGGAAATAATATCTAGTGGTGATATCTGCACTGTAAGAAATTCCGAAAAGTCACAAATCATTTCTGGGTAACGTTCCGGGATTTCACAGGTTGAAACCAACCTTCTGTGAAAATCATGTATCATTGAGAAAAAATGTCCTGAAGTTGAATGAATGCGGACTTCTCACTGTTGTGGAAAATATATTTAGCTACCAATTATATGAGGTGTCTCCAGCGTCTTTATTGAGTGTTTCGCTTTCACCTCGAGTACGACCTGTCCAGATAGACTTTGCCACGAATAAAATCCCAAGCAGTCTCTAGATACTGAACAATTGCAAGTCAGCAAGCTCTTTGGCTATTTACTTGAACTTGCTGCCTGAGCTTTGGCCATATTAGCTAAAATGCTCTAAGGGCCTTCCTGGGTAAGACAGGAAGATGGCAAACTGTTACCATAAATATCTATTTAAGTTTTGTTATTGCAGCAACATGTCTGACTTTTATAAGAAAGTTCCTGAGTTCGTTAGGAAAATTACCGACTTTTAGCGGGAAATTTTCCTTATTTTTTTTCTAGACATTTTACTGGCAGAAATTAGGCGCATTAGCTGCGCATTATTTTCTAGGAACTTTTCGGAATTTTTCTTGCAGTGTACAAACGAGATTAATTATATGTTTTATTTCCCAGCGATAAAACGCATTAATGGGGAGAAAATCAGAAATTTAGAATTTCATACCGAAGAATTTTCATTTTAAACTCATACTTTAATTGTTTGTCATTAATTTTGAAAAGTAAAGCTACTATCACTAACTGAAACACAGATTTTATTGTTTTAAAGGGACTAATTAGAACAACTTTTTCTATAAGCCAGGAATTTTTAACTTTAATTTTCGTCCAGGCTTCACGCAATGATCGATATTAAAGTTGTTTATTTTTAAATTACTTTGAGTTTTTTTTTCATCAAATTTAAAAGTAATACTGAATTCAGGACTATTTTGTTAGTTATTCATTCATCTTAACTTTGACGAAATAACATTTGACTTTGCTCAGTTATGAGTCAATAAAGTAAAATTTTTGAGTTTATAATTTTTGTGTATTTTAATGTTTCTCCTTAATTTTGAAAAATAAAGCAACTCACTCAGTAATGGCAACATTAGTGCATTTTTGGGTTTTGAATTTACTTTTTTTTTTAAACCGTCCTCTAATCTAGAATTTTTTACCTTTGAGTGTACACTTTTTTCCAGATTTAACTTATTGGTAAAATAAGAAAATTGCTCGGATTTTAATTACATTCTTTTTTTTTATTATTTGATGAGTCATACTGAATCTGACATCATTTTTTTTTCAATTATTCATCTTTATTTTAATGAAAGAAAGTTAAGTAGAGTAATGTTGTGATTAAAAAAAAAAAAAGTTTTAGTCTATAGCTTTGTCCACCAGTATAATATGGAGTTTCTTTTCTTAAATCGAAAGCATTAATGTTTCGTCTTCCATCTTAGCCAAATATGAGCAAGAATTTTGTATGGGGAGGGGGGGGGGGCATACGATTTAGAAAATCAAACTAGTAGCTCCATGAAAGCCGCGAAAGGTAGAAAAAATGGCGTTTTAAAAATTTCCTGCTGTAAAATGTATACCATAAAATGGGGTGTATAGGAACAGCGGGGTGATTCGGAACAAAACTTCCTGATCATACTAAGAAATTCTTCATAAATATCCCGTCGGGTATTTTTGGTAGTTAAATTTTTTTTATAGAAAGGTAAAATTATAAGAAGTAGGGAAAAAATATTTTTGTCATTCTGGAAACACTATTGGCTTCTGTGCAAGGCTTCAAACAGGACAGTAAAAACATCAAGTTTTCATGGTCTGCAAAACTTTAAGTGTGTAAGTAAAGACCCCTTTATCGTTCAAATCTAAGAATAGTATTTTTTTAATTATGCGTATATCTGAGCAACAGAGTACCAAACAACATATTTAATTTTGGTTTAAAAATGAAAAATTCTTCATAATGTCATCGGATAAGGATTTGCGGTGTGAATCGGAACACTTTGTTATGTTATTCCAATTCAAACTGATTTAAAGGAAAATATTTGAAAAATCAAGATTCTAACCCCAATTATTCTAGTGAAGACAAGTACAGGGATTTATTACTGTTTATCCCTTCTCGTGAGCAGCTAGATCTGAGAATGACAGAAAGTGGCAGATTTAAAATGATTTTTGCTCCAGGATTTAAAAAACACGGGAGAAAGTCATACAGACTTTAGGTAGCAAAGTCCAGCCCACAGACAGTGGTTTAAAAGTGGGAAAATCTTACAGGACAATCGCCGAAACAAAGAAATTTCAAGAAATTAAAGAAAAGGAAGCGTTTATCCCAGAAGATGTTATGAAAAAAATTTGAGACAAGCGACAACTGCTAGTTTTAAGGACAAGTACATGTTTGTGGACGACATGAGTGACTCCAATTTATGTTAAATCTTTGTATTTCAATTCAAAAGCATTTCTTAAAATTAAATTTTTCATAAGCGCCGATTGACCAATATCAGCGGGGTGATTCGGAACATCCCTAAATTCCTGTATATATCAATAATAACTGTTCAAAATGTTCTGTTCTTACTTAGAATATCAAAAGCAAAGCAAGACCGAAGTTTTTATTTAAAAAAATCAAATTAAAAAAAATCTTTTAACTCCTTTTTTTACAATCAAAGCTGAAAAGTGTACCGATTCACCCCATTTTACGGTATACATATTTATTAATTAACATCAAGACTAATTTATTTATAGCCTAATTTTACATAAGAATTGTATTTTCGGAGGTATTCAGTAGTCCTATATACTTACCTGCTTGTGTACGATGTATTTAGCTTTGAAAAATATATTTTGTAAATTACTGAGAAATTTTGCAACTGATTAGCTCGGAAATATTTTAGAAAAGTGTAGCTCAGAGAGAAAAAAAAAATAAAACATACAGAAATTACTAAGAAATTTCAGAAACGTCACATATCATTTTCGTTTATAATGTTCCAGGATTTGACGTTTTTCCCCCAGTTTCTAGTGAAAATCAAGGAACTTTAACAAGAAAGTTTCCTAAATTGATACAAGATGCATGAATGCCGACTTTTCACTGTTATGAAATATATTTTTAGCTACTACTGGGAAGATAAGTGTATCTACACTGTAAAAAATGAATGTTGTTTTTACAGTATAATACAGCAAATTTTATGGTAACAAACTGTAAAATCGCAACTTTTACAATACTAAACTGTAAAATTGCTAATTTTACAGTTATAAACTGCAAAATTGCTAATTTAAGTTTCTTACCGTGCATTTTACAGTTTTAAACTGGAACCTCTGCTGCAGTATTATACTGTTGTTTTTACAGTATAATACATTTAAAATTTACGGTAATAAACTGCAAAATTGCCAACTTTACAGTAAGAAACTGTAAAATTGCTAGTTTTACAGTTTATTACTGTACATTTTACAGTTTCAAATAGGAACCGCTGTTACCAGTATTATAACTGTGAAAACAACAGATCATTTTTTGCAGTGTAAGCTCCCAATGAGAGCGAAGTATAAGTCTCTGGATACTGTAGTTTTGTAGGAATTGCAGTCAGATAAGCTGTTCGGCTATTTGCTTGTAATTGCTGCCTTAGCTTCGGCTATATTTCCTAAAATGCTCCAGGTGACATCCTGGTAAAATAAGAAAGTAACAAACTGTTAATAAAACATATCTAAGTTCTTGATTTATTGCAGTGACGTAACTTGCTTTCATTGGGAAGGTTTCTGAATTCTTCAAAAAGACTTGGGGTTAATTTCTGAAAGATTACTGACTTTTTTTGCGGGAAACTTTCTTGTTTTTTGCTAGGTATGTTACTCGCAGAAATTATGCATATTATCTGTCCATTATTTTCCTGAAACGTTTCGATTTTTTAAATAGTTTTATTAATTTTAATTGTTTATTTTTTTATCGTGCACACAGTGAGGCTTATTTTTCTGTTCAGCTTTAACCTCCCTCCCTTAACTGAAGTGAGTATATTGACTTTTTATTTTATTTCATTATTTTGTTGCTTTTTACAGTTATTTCGTAAAATTTGAAAGCAGGTGGCATTTGGATAACCTTTAATGCTCTTGCAGCTTCTGTTGAAGAAAACAATCTTGCAGGAATAGGTCTGATGGATCTATGCGATTATCTGGCAATATCGGACATGTGCTATCATCAACTGAAATCGCTCATTTTATGGACTTCGAAATTGTACTTTATTTGTTCATCCGTTTGTTTACTAACCCATTAATGCCTACCGTCCCTTTTTAGGGACGGTCCAAAAAAGGGTTTGAATGTCCCTAAAATGAACATTTCAACCAAATAATAGTGTTCAATCAGTATTTTGGTATTGTTTCAATTCGTTATTAACAGATTGCAGCACATAACAATTGTAAAGTGTAGCAGTTTTAATACGACCTTTATCAAAAATGACATCGTTCACAATCTCAAGAAAAAAGCTAAGTTTTCAAGGTTATTCCCAGCTTCCCAGTTTATGTTAATTGCTGATTTTATTTCTTTTTATAAAATGTCTTTTTAAATATTATATCATAGGCAGAAAAAAAATTAAGTAAAAAAAGTATGTACCCTCTGAAGTCTATCGTAACTTTTAAGGGACGATTTTTCTTTCCTTAATAAAAAAAATATTTTTTACATAATATTATTTTTATTATTTTTCCTGTCCATTAAACACTGTTTGTAACTAGTATACAAAATATCTTTGGAAAAAAAATGTCAGGCATTAATGGGTTAATTAATTTTTTTTTCTAGTTATGTTTTAAACTATTAACTAAGCAGTATGCAGCAGAAGTACAAAGTATTCAAATGAAAAATTTATATTACTACTCATTCAAAAAGAAAAATTATTTAAAAAAATATTTATATAGATTACCAGTGGTGGATATCAATTTCTAGTAATGATCTATTTAAGTTGAAATATCTTCTGGAGCTGTACAGAAAACAATTTCAATAAAGGTAATAGTTGAAATTGTATTTACTTTTTTTTAAAGAACTTTTAGCGTTCCATTTTTAGAGATTATTATTGAGGGTTTAATAATCGAACAGGGTCTGTCGTTTTGAGATATTCAACTGAATAGTTTGAGACATAAGACTTCGATTACAACTACAACATTTTAGTATTATTCAAATTTGTGATATTAAGGGTGTGTATGTATCTGTAAATAAATGAATCGATTTATTACAATATATTTGTTGTTTTGCATGTCAAAACTTGGCCAAAACATGTCTGATTTTTTTTAAGCAAGCATTGGTTCTTAAGCAATAAGTTATTCACCTTATACCAGGGCCAAGGTAGAACTGCAAGTGTTGTGCCAACATCTGTATGGAATAACCGAGCTATTGCATGAAGCACTTGCTCGTTAATGTGTGCAAGCTTCTTTGTTTATCACTTTAGCATATTCTTTTTTATAAAAATTACCAATAAAATGTTAAAGAACGTTCCGTAAGTGAATGAACGCGCATTCGATCTCATTTTACCATTCGAGTCGAGTCTATATAAGCATATTAAGGTAGCTCATATTTATTTATTTATTTATTTATTTTCTGAACAAGTTCAAATATATTTTCGTTTATTGCTTCAACTTCGGTCAAGTGTTATCATGAATAGTCATTTAGAGTGACCGTGTGGATGAACTTTGCACCACTTCATAATTTTACTATGTATAATTTCACAAGCAACAGCAGTTGGAACGGTGCTGTATTCGATTGGCAAGGCACAGCATCGCTTTTGTACTTTTTTTGAATTTATTTTTGAAAGAAATTCTTGAATGGGCAATTCCATTTTAATAAAAAGCAACAACTGTTGCAAAAAACAAAAAGTAAAGACTCCAAATATATGAGATCATTGTTTCGTTGCATGAATTTTATGAAGAACATATACACCACTTGCAAAAAATATAATGGTGATGGTTTTTTCGACTCAGTAACGAGCGGATCTTCATGGTCCGTAGTCTTCATGAAGTTTATGCACTAAAACATAATTATACTCTTATTTAACATATCTATACTCTTTGTGGGCTGTCTTGTGAAAAATGTATATGTCTGTTACCGTGAAATTCCCGAATTCATTCTTAGAACTCTTTCCTTCTACATTAAAGTATTCTATGAAGTAAAATAAATTATAGAAATCTTATGATACTGTTAAATACAAATTAGTAGTTTTTAAACATTTAGCAAAAAATAACTGTCTTAAATTTGCACTACTTTTGTCAACATACTTTGTTTTGCACATGATTTCTCATTGTCCTACATGACTATTAGTGTGGGGACAACTTTGAATCATTCCTGTAAGGAAATTCCGAAACGTCACAGATTATTTCCGGCAACGTTCCGGAATTTCACCATAGTCCTGGGACAATCACGTATCCTTGAGAAAAGTTTCCTTACGAGTTGCATGAATGCTGGTTGCTCAATAAAGTAAAAATATTTTGGCCTAACAGTGTCAATATGTACTCAGAGGTTTTTTTAGCAATTTCACCCCGGTGCAACCCCGTCCCGTTCAGATTACATGGGACCAATTAAAAGTCAGCATGTGCCGTCTTGGGACCCTATAACTTTGCTAGAAGGCAGAAAGGGTTAGGTATTCGCTTGAAAGTCTTTATTGGCTTTGGCAATGTGTGCTGTAATGAGCTAGGAGTCTTATTATATCAGGATGGGCCCAAACTGTTACTATAAATATATGTTAGTTTTCTTGAAAAGTTCCTGATTTATTCCAACTACAGCATGACTGCCTTTGTTGTGAAGGTTTCTAAGTTTTTCCGAATGATTTCACGTTAATTTCAGAAATGACACTGACCTTTGGTAGGAAACTTCAGTTTTTACCAGATATGTTACTAGCAGGGCCCTAGGCCAAACACTTTTTGGGGACCCCCTATACTGAGGCTTTACAATTTTAGCCATTGATTAGAGCAATTCTAGCCATTTGGGGTACCTGAATTGAGCGGGGGCCCGAGGCCACGGCCTAGTTGACCTATTCAGTAATCAGGCCCTGGTTACTAGAGGAAATTAGGCCAATTAGCTGTCCATTTTTTTCCAGGAACGTTTCTGAACCCTTTTTTGCAGAGAATTTAGAAATTCATTTTGAAAAATGCTCATAGTTATGATCGTTCAACAGGTGAAATAACTCTGTTAAAATATCTGTGAGGTAGTTCACAAAATAGGAAAATTGTGGATCAAAGTTACACTGCCTAAAGAATTCTGGAATGTTCTTGGAAAATAATAGACACCTCTTGTGCCTATGGCTGTTCATTGTAATCAAATAGACATTAAATAAGTTTACATTTCCTACTAAATAACAAAACATGGATCTAAAAGCAAATAGTATGAGAAATCTTGAGCTTTACATCTGAGTAAATGGTTTGCAAACATACTAAGTTTTAATTTCCTACATCTTCTAATAGGCGAAAATCTTAAATACAAAAATAGAATTAGAAAGCAATGACAACTACAAGGTTACATGGTCTTGCATCTGTATATAGGGAAAGTGGGGTCTAAATAGAAAAGTTTTTTTTTTTTTTTTTCACTGTATTTCGGCCAAAATACAAAATTTAAAATTTTCCAAGCAAAATTAAATAAAGTGAACATTTGCTACGAAAAACAAATCTTAAACTCGGTGAAACTTTACCAAATTTTTTAGATTGGACATTTTATATGCATGTAGTTGAATATGAATATATCCAAAGTCTATAATGGGACAGGTGCAAAATTAATGGGACATGGTTGATTCTGTGATAAGCACATTTGGAAAAGTAATAAGGAAAGAACCTGATTTTAAAATTTGTAAGTTTCCACCAAAGTCATTATTTGATGAATAGGTCAATTCTACGGCCAATGGTCGATGGGAAAAAATTTGCTTCAGATATTTGGAATAACTAAAAAATGTTCTTCCATCACTTGCGTTCTTTCTTTTGGTTTCCACACTTTGTTCTATTAGACACCACAATGTATGTTAATGATCTAGTACAAGGGTTCCCAAAGTAGTCCACAGGGACCCCCAGGGGTCCCTCGTTGCATACAAGCTGTACATATAAAAAAAAGAAAATTTTGGGGGTCCGCGAGATATAAATAGGGGTCCACAAGCCAGGATCATTAGCAAAAAATCTGAGCAACAGTCTGCATCAATTGCTACAAATACAATAAACAAAATTCGTAGTAATACTTAACACTACATTATTTGCGCAGTTGTATGAAGAAAATGATGAGGACTTCAATAAAGTACTTTTTTCATTTGAAGTATACCATTTACACATCAAAGTACACTGGATGTTTAAAGGATCATGCTTGACAAGGTTTTTATTATTATTATTTTAAAAGCTTGTTGGCACTGATGTCTTAGTGGATTATCAATACTTTTGATGATTTTTAAAAATCGATATTTTACTGTAAGAGTTGATTGGAATAAGCACTAATGAAGAACTTAAGTTAGAGTTTAGGAAAGGGTATCAATATTTCTGTCTTCTGAAAGACATATCTATAACCTATCCTACCTTTGGAACATCGCAAGAAAATTTCTGTAAGCTTTTACATCCTCATACCTCGGGCAAATAAATTTCAATTCAATCACAAATTTCTTAAAAAAATAAGAAACATACTGGCAGTCTCAGACCAGAGAGATTTAAAGTTATGTCTCACAAATCTAAAGCCAAATACTAAAAATTTGCTGTCAATACACCAAATTCACCCCTATCACTAAAAAGTCTTCTTTGTTTGTGCCATTATTATTATGAAAGTACAATTAAAAATGTTACGTTTATTTCTTCATCTGTTTTCTTTTAATTTTTTTTTTCTGCAGTAAAACTGTCAAACTGGATTTTTAGACAGTTTTCAGGCATTTAAGGAGTTTTTGATTGCTTAAAATATCAATATCAAAAGAGCTCTGATCCTGTTGGGTAAATTTCTGATTAATCTTGTTATATTTACACATATGTTGCTTTCATCTGGTTGTTTAGGAACATCTATAATGGAACTTAAAAATCTAATTCGCGGTTTAAGCATACTTCAATTCTATTATTTCAGTGCCTGACTGATGTTGGAAGGACCTTTGGGAAGAAGGTCTG
>JAXGGA010021468.1:0-16522 GCA_038373865.1 Uloborus plumipes | reverse complement strand
AACTAGAAAGTGCTTTTTTCACAAAATCTGGTTTATTGTAAGAGAGAGAAAGATAAAAGACAATCTCTTTATCTTCTGTAGTGCAGTGAAATGTCAATTTTTTGTAATAAAAGATGGATTTTAGCACAGAATTAATTTTTATTTCCCCAAATCAAAAATTTCAACTTTTAAGCGCTTTTTTCGAGCATTTGTCAGTCATAACACATCAAAGAGAAATTAAATGCTAAATGCACAGGCTAATGACTAAAAGTCTCTCATAATGCATAATAAATAAAAATACATCATTTTTTCATGTGTTAAACCTATTTTACGTTACGCAATTTGTGTAGTACTTAAGAGCAAGAATCAGAGAGTGTCACGCTTGTGATTCATGACCTCTCAGATTTTTTCCAAAAAATTACCAAATGTTTATTATCTTATTGAAAGACCAAATCCAGAATGTTTTGCTCTAAAGTTGAGTTGTTTAGTTTTTATGGATCCCTAAAGTTGAAGGTGCGGCATCAAAAATTAAGCGGATTTTCAAGACATGGAAGTTGCTGTGAGCCAAAACTCTTACCAGGAACTGTTTAACTCCAATTTTGTTTTTGTATATGGAATATAGAAGGTTGAAACTTTACAAAATGAGTGTTAAGTTTGAGGTATGTTGTTGCCGTAAGGTTAGTGAAGGCCCTCAAAACAAGGCATTTTTGACGTTTTTTAGCGTTTTTGAGGTCCAAAAACAGTTTGTACATTTCAGTTGGCACGGCAAAAGTAGTTTCGTTTGAAAGACCAGTGTAAGCACTTTAAAATAATGTATAAATAACCGAGGAAAGTTCAACGTGCTTTCAGTTGCGTAAGGCCGAAATATGAAAAATGTCATATTTTAGCGATATTTAAACGGTCATAACTTCCTCTGCCAACAACATATTGAAATATTTTTTTTGCCAATGTCATACTCTATTCTTTATCTTAACAGAACAGTTGAGTCCTTTGAGGCGAAATGAGAAAAAATTTTTTACAAAAAATGTATTTTTTCCTGTGCATTTTTTGTAAAAAAAAATTTCACATTTCGCCTCAAAGAACTCAACTGTTCTATTAAGACAAAGAACAGAGTATGACATTGGCAAAGAAAATATTTCAATATGTTGTTGGCAGATGAAGTTATGACCGTTTGAATATCGGTAAAATGTGGCATTTTTCATATTTCGGCCTTACGCAACTTAAAGTACGTTAAACTTTCCTCGGTTATTTATACATTATTTTAAAGTGCTTACACTGGTCTTTCAAACGATACCACTTTTGCCTTGCCAACTGAAATGTACAAGCTGTTTTTGGACCTCAAAAACGCTAAAAAAACGTCAAAAATGCCTTGTTTTGAGGGCCTTCACTGACCTTACGGCAACAACTTACCACAAATTTAACATTTATTTTGTGTAGTTTTAATCTTCTATATTCCATATACAAAAAGAAAATTGGAGTTCAACAGTTCCTGGTAAGAGTTTTGGCTCACAGCAACTTGCATGTCTTGAAAATCCGCTTAATTTTTGATGCCGCACCTTCAACTTTAGAGCAAAACATTCTGGATTTGGTCTTTCAATAAGATAATAAACATTTGGTAATTTTTTGGAGAAAATCTGAGAGGTCATGAATCACCCCATAATGCTAGGCGTGACAGTTTCTCAGATTCTTGCTCTTAACTACATTGTTAAGAACGTGTTTGTACTTATAAGCTATGATAAACTTAAGAATACTAATGATTTTGCTAATGATCGTCTTCAATACATTCTCTCTCTTTTTTTTTTTTTTTTTTTTGAACTTACCTCAGAGACGTCATTTCAAGTTTTCCAAGGGGGGGGGGGGCAAAGGGTAAAAACACAATACAATTTCACCCTAAAAAACAACAAAAACCACACCCACTTATATGTTAATACATTTATTTCTCAAAGTCAGGGGGGCGGCAATTGACCCCCTCTGCCCCCCCTAAATGATGGGCCTGACTTACCTTTGAATTCTTTCAACCTTTGTCATTGTAATATAACTTATTCCTGATTGAGCAAAGATATTTGTTTTAAACATTTTTTTTGTTTTAATTTTGTTTCTTTTTTCCCCTCTTTTTTTCCTTGTGTTCCCTTTTTTATTAATATAATTTGAATTTATTTCGTTGTTTGCTTTTTTTGCTGCAGTTGTGTTTTCATAATAAATAGGTGTCATTCAGCGTCTTGAAGGGGTAGATGAGCTCAAAAAGGGTTGAGAAACACTGTTCTAAAGCAAGAAGTTATTGAAAAATTTTTTTTTCATTTACAAAATTTTTAATTATGTGGCCTAAAATTAAAATTACACTCTCATTTAACCTGCATAAATAAAAGAAATGGACATGTAACAGAGGGGACAAAAAATGTCAATATTATTTGATAAGTACTAAAATTTATGTTCCTACCCATTTGTGTATTCCCAGAATCTCTTATAAACAGTGCAACAAATTAGTTTTTTTTTAATTTTTAGATCTGATATCAAGTTGTGACAGAGAAACATTCCAGCTTTGTCCCTTATTTAGATTAAGTAAGAAAAGAGAATTTGAATAAATAAAAATGATAAAAGTAGGGGAAAACCATAGGATATCAATGTATTGAAGAAGGGTTATACTGATGAAGAAAAATTTAGAACTTATGAAATTTAAAATTTCCAAAATTTTTTTAGGTATTTAAGCTAAAAAATGATTTAAATCAATGATTTAAAAAAATAAATCAATTGATTTAAATTGTTGACAACTCTGCTTCCTAATGAGCAATCTGAATTATAATTGTTTTTCTAAATTGTATGCACGTATTTTCATGGTGTGCTGGGGGGGAAATAAATGCATTGGTTAAAAACAAGGTCAACATTTTTCTTCAATTTTCCATATGTTTCGAAGTTACTTTTCAATTTTGTTCAGTACTCCCCCCCCCCCCGTTAAAAACAAAAAAAAATTGTTTTTCTAAGTTGTATTTCATTAATTAGATCCCTTTTGAAGTAAAAAATAATCTTTATTATTTATATCATATTTTTAAAAGTTATTTGTGTAATTACTTTTAATAAAATACAGTTGTACAGTTGGCAAAGTTTGTTAATTTCAATGCTACCCTCTCCTCTCCACTGAAAAAAAAAATAAGCCTTATTCCTTAATTGACTACCTTTCGTATTCGAAAAATAGTTACAACCAGGGCCGCCGAGAAGGGGGGGCAGCAGGGGAAAAATCCCCTGGGCCCGGCCCAAGAGGGGGCCCGGGCTGCTATTAAAAGGCAGTATATTTGGTTAACTCAACTTCATTTTTGTGTAGGCAAAGCAAAAACATCTCGCATCTACATGTGTCTACAGCAACGCAACAAGTGCTTGTAGCCCAATGCCTGAAATTCGCCGAAGAGTATGAAGCAGACGTCAGTTTTGATTTGATTGAAGAAGTGAAATATCTGAAAGCTATCAGCAAAACAAATATTGCACAGAAGCCACTGACCCCAATTGAGTTGCTCAATAAACTCACGAATCTAAACATTGGCAACTTATTTCCCAACCTGTGCTCTGTTTTGCGCATATTTTGCACTCTTCCCGTCACTGTCTCTCAGGCAGAACGCTCATTCAGCGTACTTAATCGAATTAAGAACTGTAAGAGTAACTATAGGGCAGCAGAGACTATCTGACCTGGGTGTTTTGTCAATTGAAGCTAAACTAGCGAGAACTTTAAATTTTGACATCACTATTCAAACATTTGCCGAAAAAAAAGCAAGGAAAGCAAAGTTTTAATGAACTTTCTAAGTGAGGAATAACGCTTTTAATAGTCAAGAAACGTAATTTTTTTCAAAGGATTTCAAAACACATACATGTGTAATTTATGTAAATATGTATTATTAATTTTGTGAAGTAGTGATAGAATTATTAATAGTTATTAGTAAATTGAAGTAGGAATATTATTTGTAAATTTTCGTTATGTATTTCTGATTTATTTCATACGCATTTATATCATAGTATACTTAAGTACAGTACACGAGCAGATTATAAAAATATGAAACACAAAAATATAAAATTGGAAGAAAAACTGGCAAATACGAAATCCTATTATTTTTCACTGCACCGAACGTAAGTTGTCTTAGTATTGAAGAATTTTTTTGGAAAGGGGGGGGGGCGCATGTCAGTACTTTGCCTCGGGGCCCCGGTAAACCTCTCGGCGGCCCTGGTTACAACGCATTATCTATGTATATTTTTTTCAGTAATTTTGCAGTCACCTATAATAAAAGTGAAATTAACTTATTTATTTCTCACTAGATGGCAGCATAAAACTGCAGAATTATATCCGCGGAAAATGTCAAGAAAACCTGATCATCAAAAGTTTTGATGTCTGAATTCAAACTTCAGTTTCATACACAGACACGGGAGAACAGGGAGAACATTCGCATCAGGTGGGGAGGGGGAAAGCAGTTGCCTGGTTGGAGTTTGAGACAACACGCTGACCAAACTGTTTTTTTTTTTTCTTTACTTGTCACAGAATATTCGCTTAGTCAACTGAAAAGACTAGAGCGCTTTGATGAATTTTATTTTGTCACAGCTAAAATACCAGTTGAGAAATGCATTTTCAATAAATTATGATTGGAAATTTACAGCCTTTTAAAATATTGTTTTGGATGATCGTCCTTGATTCCTCCATTTCGGGTATCAATAGGTTAAATTTGTGCGATTTTTTTCTATTCCGTGGGAGGAGTGTTCTTGGAAAAAACTATGCATTCACATGCTCTTTATGAAAGATATAATTATTTTTTAAAAAATGTATTTGCTTTATTTTGCTGATCCTTTTTTTAAAGGGGTGGGGGGTATTTTGATGCCTGGTGGGAAATAAATCTTCAATAAATTATTATTGAAAATTTTCGTGTTTTTTTATTTTTTGGATGTTCATTCTTCATTCCTCCACTTTCGGTTAAATAGTTTAATCCATTTGCACGCATTTTAATTTTTTTTTGGAGCGAGGGGGGAGGGGGGGGGGAGCTCATTTATTTTTTGCAATAATAGTTTTTTTATTTATTTACTCTTTTTGCTGATCGTTATTGCAATAGGGGTTTTTCACTAGGCAGGTTAAAATGACTTTTTGCTTTTTAAAATTCTTTTCTTTTTCTCAAGGAAAGGGAGAGGATTTTTTTTTAATTAAAATTTTTTTATTTCACTCACATCTTAACAGTGGCGTATATAGGTTTTTATTTTGGAGGGGCCAATATAACCATGCTTATCCCCCCACAAAAACTAACTTTCTTTCTTTTCTTTTATTATTACTGTAAGATAGGAAGAAATTTTCAAATTGAATTAAAATATTGCAATTTTTGGAAAAAATAGGAAATTTGGTAGTTCAAGGTTCCCTCCGAAACTTTTTTCAAAATAGAAATTTCAGGCTATCTTTGGTGACGTTAAAGGAATCGGCAAGACTCGTGGTATCTCTCCTGAAATATTTTGACACTGAAGCATAACTCAGGTTATGTTTTTTCATGACAGAGTAAAAGAAACAATGAGTTTTTTTTTTTTTTTTTTTTTTTTTTAGCTGAAATCTCATTTAAGTTATCTTCGGGAAGAAAAAGTTCAAAGATCCTCCCCTGAAAGTTCTTCGAAACATAGAAATGCAACTTTGTGTTCTCTTTGGAGACGTTAAAAGACAAGAAGTGGTTACGGATCTCCCTCTAAAAATTTTCAGTATTGAAACCTTATAAACTGTCTTTACTTGAAACCATCTTTGGTAGTAACATTAGAAAGGACTCTCATCCCAAAATGTTTTGAAATTAATATTTTAAAAACATTTTTGTTTAGGTTATCTTTAATACCATCAAAAGAAAGTAGGATTCAGGTGCTGTGCCCTGAAATTACCGGCATTGAAGTTTCAAGAATGCAATTTTAAACTCTATTTTTTGAAACTGAAGGTTCAAAAATTTACCTTTAGCAGAGGTGGCCATTACCCCCAAGAGCAAAGACTTACCATCCTGAAACTCCAGGAAGATCCCTCTTAAAACGAGTCACACTTGAAAGAAAAAGAAAAAAAAAACTTTTTTAAACGCCCCTTAAAAATAATTCAATAGTGCCGCTTGCACCATGATTCCTGATGGGAACATCAGCTTTTAGGCTTTGTCTGACGACACTTAGGGTAATAAAAGGATTTAGGGATTCTCCCGGAAATTTTAGACTGTAGAGACTGCAATTCGGGAGCTCTCTTTTCTAAAAACACATTTTAATGCTAAAGACGATAGAGAAGTAATTGGGATATCCGCTACCGTTAAATGTTTGATTTTTAAATCTCTAGAATGCTATTTAAGACAATGTTTTACCAAGGTATTGGAGAAGGAGCGGGAAAGGAACATCTTCGGAAAATTTTTGGATATTGAAGTCTTGAAACTGCAATTAAATTTCATGTTTTAAAAGTGAAATTTCAAGACCTCTTTGGACTCTTCAAGGGGGGTGGGTCTTGAGCCTTCTTTTTGATGCTTGGCGGATACACAGGCCTCTACTTCCCACCCTAAATCCGGCACTGAGAGGCACTCGATTCTTTCATTTCGCCGCTGGTAAAGATATAGAAAGTTATGTGCCCCTTCTAGCTCGGCCGAATCCAACTTATGGTTCTACCTCCTTTCGTGTTTTTTTTTTTGCTGGAAGCTTGGAAATTCTTTGTGAAAAAACTAAAACCGAAAATGATTGCACTTTATTTTAAATTTCTTTGCTGGGGAGGAATGTTTACACTTTATTTTAAATTCATTGTGTATAGCCAAGGGCAGATCTAGAAACTTTTCAAGGGAGGGGCGATCGGTTTTTATTACGAACTTTTTCGTTGTATATTGATTAGAACATATTGATCAGAATGATTTAGGACTTCAATTTTGAAATATTTCTGGGGGAGAGCCCCCGGAAATCATTAAAAATCGTCAGAAATTACATTTTTTTGGACTTCAATATAGAAAAAATATCGGCGGAAAATCAGTCAAGGGAGGCGCGATCGCCCCATCGCCCCTCCCTTGTATCCATCCCTATGTATAGCATTATTTTAAAGATTCTTATTTCTTGACTGACTAGAAAAAAAGGGGAATGAGAAGAAAGAGAGAAACGTAATTTGCTGACTGATAATCTTTATCTGTTGAATATTTTTCATTTAAAGATTTCTATTTAAAATTAGGTTTTTTCTCAAAATGATACGCTTTTCTAATTGAAATATTTTCATTTTCCCAAGACACGTTAAACTGTTGAATTTAATATTTTAGAAAGTTAGATATTTAAATAAGGGTGCATCTAGAAATGTTTCAAGGGAGGGATCATTGATTTTATTTTACATATTCTTTATTACACATTTTCGTTTACAAATGTTGACCTCATATGTTTTGAAATTCAATAGCAAAATATATAATAGGAAGTAGCATGGGAAATAATTATTTCAGTTTGAGGAGCAGTACTGCTCCTCAAATTTCGATACTGAGGAGCAGTTTAACGACATTTGCGAAATTACATTTTCAACAGACAAGCAAGTTTTCAGAAATGTTATGTTTAATGGGTAAAATTAATAAGTTTTTTACAACACACATTTTTTGCAGTTTTAAGGATTTTGTTTGATTTTCTTTTATTTTAGAAAAGAAAACCTGCATATGTAAAAGGAAACTAAAACTTACAAAATGTTCACCATTTCTTTTTCATTCTTTCCTTTTTTTCTTGGGACAGGAGCAAATGCAGATGACTGAAAATAATTTCAATGCCCCAAATTTCAATGCTTTAATTATATAGTTTGCTATTTAAAAAAAATTAAAATTTTTTAATTTTTTTTACATCTCAAATTTTTTGATGCAATTTAGGAAGTTGTATCGTCTTTCATGAGTTTTGAATCTCAAACTGCAATGCGATACCGCTTATTTCCTACGCTGATGGGAAGAGCCCTAAACCTCCCTTCTGCTAGCACCAAAGATAATCTAAAAATGACTTTTTTGAACTTCAATAATGAAAATTTAACAGTGACAAGTCCTTCAAGGGAGGCACATTCGCTAATCCCTTGTATCCGTGCTTGTGTTCAAGGAGTTTGATTGTTTAAAATATCAATATTAAAAGATCACTTATACTGTTAGGAAAAGTTTGGATTCATCTCGTTTTATTTCTTTTTATTTTGCTTTCATCCGACTGTTTTAAAACTGTAACATCATTGCTCCCAGACTAGTAAAAAAGTTCAATTCTGGGCTAAACATTTATTACTAAAACTTTACAACATATATACAAACGTGCAAAACTATACGAAAAATAAGCTTTTTGGCTCTTTCGTATTGATCACGATGTCCAGTCACTGACATGACTATTAACAGGAAGCTTGCTTCCCTCGCAATCCGGGGACGGTATTCTGCCGGATAAAAATACCTTTTCCAGTCTCCTGACGGAGACCCAAACGCACAACCTAGTAGGTTGACATCAAATCAAGCTCTGCTCGGAACTCGTTGGACAAGCTGAACACTTGGCTACCGTGAGAAAAATACCTTTTCCCACAGTAAGCCGAAAAGTCTGGTGTCCAGATGTGGTTTTATCTATCCACAGCCGTGAGAACTTTCTTAGGAATGTGCGATTCCCAGGCTGTGGAAAAGACACTACGTTACAGCTCTCCTCCTCCCTCAGCAGAGAATTTTTCATACAGGAAAAATTCTTCAAGAACACTTGAAGACAGAGTTCAACCAGTCAAATTTTCAGAGGCAGCAATTAAACTAACATTATCTTAGCATGTCATTAAACAATTTTTAGAACCTGCACCTGCCGAAAATTTATGCATTAAAGAAAACATTTAAAACACACTTTAAAAAACTTTAAACACTTTAAAATGTAGAAATTAAGCTGAGAAATATTTACAAAAACTTTTATAGAATGCAATTTTCAAATATTGCTTAAGAACTTATTATTCTGACTCTTCATTAAAATTTCATTTAACCATCGAGTCCACTGTTTGGACACATGAGGCTTCTCATTGGTCGATGCAGTGTCACAAGAACCTCGCTGCACCCGCCCAACCTTTCGTGAGAAAGGGGTTCTGCCAGGGACGTCATTTCAAGTTTTTCCAGGAGGAGGCAAAGGGTCCAAACACAAGGCAATTTCACCGGAAAACATCAAAAACCAACCCCACTTATATGTAAATACATTGATTTCTCAAAGTCAGGGGGGGGGGGCAATTGACCCCCCTGCCCCCCCCCCTAAATGACGGGCCTGGGTCCTGCAAATATTCCTCAAATCAGCTAACTGGTGAATTTTCTCAGAATTGAATTTATCTTTTCCTCTACACTCATAAGCCGCACGAATTTATTAGACCCGTAACTATTAGCTTTGGAAGTTTGTTGTTCCAAACTTTCAAAATTTAAATGCGCTCCGAGGGCAATTTTTCTTTCTAGTGGTTCAACACACTTTAAATACCTGATTTTCTTTTCCCCACAACCACCCACTACGGGATTGGCTGATTTACACACTGTTTTCTTTTCCATCGACTTCCCATTGTGTTAACAAGAATCATAAGAGCTGACAAACATATCCATCTCCTTGAAACAATTTGGCCAGAAAAATTGTCTCAGTAATCTATTTTTGGATTTCCCAACTCCCAAATGCGTGGGCGTACTTTTATGACATAACTTCAAAATTTCATGTCTATATCTTAAGGGAACAACCAATTGATACATTTTATTCCCTAAATAATCAATCAAAACTCGGAAAAGCAACCCATCCCGCTTTAAATACCCTGTTTCTTCTACAAGCTCCTGCTCCACCAATCTTCTTATATCTTTTAAAGTGCACTTTGTGCTTCAAGTAAATCCTCCCTTCCTACTTTCAAGAGAGAAACTGGACAATTGACCTTGTCGCTAACCAGTGGCGTATATAGGATTTTATTTCGGAGGGGGCCCATATAATCAAGCTTAGCTCCCCCCCCCCCCCACCTTTCTCTTTTTTTTTTTGCTATTACTGTAAGACAGGTAGACATTTTCAAATTGAATTAAAAAATTGTAATTTTTAGAAAAGGTAGAAAATTACGAAATTTTAGATTCCCTTCAAAAATATTTTCAAAATCGAAATTATTTATGCTACCTTTGATGTTGAAGGATCAAGACTCCTCTGGGAAACTTATTGAAACTTAAATTCTAAACACAATTAAATTCAATTTCAGGCTATCTTTAGTGACGTTAAAGGAACTGAGAAGACTCGGGGCATCTCTTCTGAAATATTTTGACACTGAAGCATGATAAAGTAAAAGAAAAAAAGATGAGTTTTTTTTTTTTTTTTGAACTGAGGTCTCATTTAAGTTATCTTTGGGAAGTAAAAGTTCTAAGACCCTCCCCGAAAGATTTTCGATATATAGATGCGCAATTTCGCGTTCTCTTTGGAGACGTTAAGAAACAAAAAGTGGTTAGGGATCTCCCTCCGAAAATTTTCAAAATTGAAACCTTAAGCCATCTTTGGTAGTAACGTTAGCAAGGACTCTCTCCCAAAATGTTTCGAAATTAATGCTTCAAAAACATTTTTATTTAGGTTATCTTTAGTACAATCAAGAGAAGAGGTAGGATTTGGGCGCTGTGCCCGAAATTTTGCGGCAGTTAAGCTTCAAGAATGCTATTTTAAGCTCTTTTTTTTGAAACTGAAGGTTCAAAATTTTACTTTTAGCAGAGGTGCCCATTACCCCTGAGAGCAAAAACTTATCATCCAAGAATTCCACGAAGATCCCTCTAAAAATGAGAGCCACACGTGAAAGAAAAAGAAACCAAAACCTTTAAAAACGCCCCTTAAAAATAATTCAATAGCGCCGCTTACGCCATGATTCTTGATAGGAACAACTGTTTTTAGGCTTTGTCTGACAACATTTAGGATAATAAAAGGGTTTAGGGACTCTTCCGGAAATTTTTGGGCATAGAGACTGTAATTCGGGAGCTCTCTCTTTTCAAAAAACAGATTTTAGAACTAAAGACTCTAGAAAAGTAAGGAGGATATCAACTACTGTTAACTGTTTGAATTTTAAATCTCTAAAATGCCATTTGAGGCAATGTTTGATCAAGGTATTGAAGAAGCGGGAAAAGAACTCTCTTCCGAAAATTTTTGGATATTGAAGTCTTGAAACTGCGATTAAACTACACGTTGTAAAAGCGAAATTTTAAGATCTCTTTGGACTATTTAAGGGGGGTCATGAGCCTTCTTTGAATTCATGCTTGGCGGATATACGGGCCTCGACTTCCTACCTGAAACCTGCCACTGAGAAGCACTCTATTCTTTAATTTTACCACTGGTAAAGAAATTGAAAATTACGTGCCCCTTCTAGCTCGGCCGGCTTGAACTTCTACCTCTTTTCTATTTTTTTTTTTTTTTTTTTTTTTTGTTCAGCTGAAAGCTTGGAAATTATTTGTGAAAAAACTAAAACCGAAAATGATTGCGCTTTATTTTAAATTTCTTAATGGGAGGAATACTTACACTTTATTCTAAATTTCTTGCCGAGGAGGAATGATTGCACTTTATTTTAAATTTATTGAGTGTAGCATTACTTTAAAGACGCTTATTTCCTGGCTGACTAAAGAAACTGGGGGAATGAGAAGAAAGAGAGAAACGTAATTTGCTGACTAATAATCAACACGTGTTGAATATTTTTCATTTAAAGATTTCTATTCAAAATGATTAGGATTTTTTCTGTGCGTTTTCTAATTGAAATACCTTCATTTTCCCAAGACACGTTCTTTTTTCTCTCGAGTAAATCGCGAGGGCTCCCTGACCCTCTTGGGTTGCACTAGAGCTGCTATATATACTGCCTGGTGTCATCTAATGAATTATTATTAGTAATAATTATTTATTTAGTTAAGTATTTCAAGCTAAAAGTATGTAAATAATTTCAGAGTAAACTTAAACCGAATAATAATTACTACCTTTAAAAAAAAACGAATTTTTTTCGGAGGGGGGGGGAGGGGTATAGGAGGGAAAGACCCTCTGGAGCACTCAATTATATACACCTTTGAAAACAATGTTAATAGAGAGTGGGCTTTTTTCTTAAGGTTTTTTTTTTTTCTTTTTTTTGAGCAAACACGAACCGAACACCTACTTTTGAAAAAATCTTTCTCGATTTCGGGGGGGGGGGGCGGGCCCTCTTTCCCCCCCCCTTAAATACGCCCTTGTCGCTAACAATAGGGGGAATCGGCAGGTGGTCCTCTCTTTTTCCTCATTCTATTGGAATCCTTTTCCAAGTGACTTTGAGCCACTACAGAAATGACTAAATGACACAATTTCTTCTCTTTCGATTAATTTTGCTGTTCTATTCCCTAGTAAATAATGCCCTTGATCAAGCCTATTATCAATTACTGCAGCTTTTGTTATGACCTTTCCAAATTCCTCACTCTCAATTTCTATGAGTGCCAACGGAAGACATTTGACTGAAAAGTCTAAAGGCTGTCTGATCCAAACTGTTCCCCCTGTCAACTGTTCTTTGTTTATGCGATTAAAACTAACGAGATCTAAAGTGGTAGCTGAATCCAGCAATATGGTTATAACCTCCCCGCCAATTAATAGCCTTAAATTTGTACGGTGTAATAAATTCCTCATCCAGTATGCATTCTATCCTATTTAACTTTTCTACATCTGCATCTTTATCTCTTACCAATTGAGGACATGGCTCGAAAATGCCTTTCTCTATTACAAACAAAGCATTTTGGTTCGCGGCGTTTCTCCCAAATGTACCGCTTGCTATTTTTTTCATACCCTTTGGTAATTTTTGAAGATTTTTCACTCTTCAGAGCCTGTAGGAAGTTCTGATGATCTCTTATCCTGCGGCTCCCCTTTCACAAATTTATCATTGTCGGAAATCTTCTTTAAATGCTTACGGTTAGACTCATATTCATCAAGTTTTTTCGCTAGTTCATTTGAGGAAATAAGTTTGCCCCATTCTTCAATGAAATGTTCCCTTATTTCATTTGTGACTTTACGTTTTATTTTTTCAGTCAAGACAAGATCCTTTAAGGTGTCAAAGTTTGACACCTTAAAGTGACCTTGCAACCAACCCTCCAAGTAACTGTTTAATTGGAAAACAAAGTCCTTCTGAGCCAGCTCGTATCTGATGTTGGACGAATTTCAGCCTAAATGTTTCAGGGTTTAATTTAAACCTCTCCAACAAAATGCTTTTTACAAAGTCATAGTCGTCGGATTTTTCTTCCGGCTCTTCTAGAATGATTTCTACAATGTCCAATGGCAGAAGTGCCATTAAATTGGACACCCAATCCTCCCTATCAATTTCCGCTTTTCATGCCTGCCTCTCAAACATAACTAGATACAAAGCTATGTCTGAATTTCCCGGAACATATCTTTGCATCATACTTTGAATAGATAGAGTAGGCTTTCGCTCTAAATTATCAGAGGATCCTGATCTACTAGCAGATGCACTTGTCAACCTGAGGCGTTCCAGCTCAAAAGCCGGAAACTCTTGTTGTTTCCTAGCCTCAATCAGGGACGTCATTTCAAGTTTTTCCAGGGGGGGGGGGGGGCAAAGGCTCCAAACACAATGCAATTTCATCGGAAAACATAAAAAACCACGCCCACTTATATGTAAATACATCCCCCCCCCCCCTGGTTGGATTGTCGTCAGATTGCGTTATTAATTTCTTTAGCTCTACTAAAGTGGAATTTTCACTAACATTAATTCCTAACTCTTTAGCCTAACTAATTAGGTCACTTTTTTTCCTTTTCCCAAATATGCCATTTTTTCTACTATTACTCAATAGAATGCATAGCTAAAAGTACCACTTTCAAAACAAATAACTTTTGAATTGCAAAGCCAAATAAAATTAACATTTACCCTCTGCAAGAACCATATTTACACAATGCATTACTAAAACAAAATGACTAGAAAGCTAACATTTGCTGCCTCCAAAATAAGAAAGGTAAGAACTCGCCCAGCTGTGAACGTGATGAGACCACAATTTCTTTTTTTTAATCCAATACACGCGCGGAACACGCATAATCAAGAATTCGGAATAGTTCGACTTTCATTATTCGTTTCTTAATCCAATACACGCGCGGAACACACGTAATCCAGAGTCCGAAATAGTTCAACTTTCACTATTCTTTTCTTCTTTTTCACAAATAGTCTTTGCATGGGCACACAAAGAAAGCACACAAATATCGCATAGAGTGCTTCACTTGCTTCTCATTCTTCGGAGAGGAGTGGGTGTTTCCTCAGTCCCATCAAAGACTGTCAGGGACTGTCGCGAGCGAATTCCTAGAAAACGCTTTGATGTTTTGCAAACTAGGCTCCCCACAGCACTTGTAAAAGCAGCATAGAATAGCGATCTCAAGGGACGGTAGTAGAGAAGATTGTTTCAGCGATTACAGCAGCACAACTGAAAACTTTTGCAAGTTCTTTTTGCAAAGTTGCTGAATCTATCTCGACGGTGGGGCCTCCAGTTGTTAGGGAAAGTTATACTGTTAGGAAAAGTTTGGATTCATCTTGTTTTATTTCTTTTTATTTTGCTTTCATCCGACTGTTTTAGAACTGTAACATCATTGTTCCCAGACAAGTAAAAAAGTTTGATTCTGGGCTAAGCATTTATTACAAAAACTTTACAATATATATACAAACGTACAAAACTATACTAAAAGTAAGCTTTTTGGCTCTTTTGTATTATCACGATGTCCAGTCATTGACGTGACAATTAACAGGAAACTTGCTTCCCTCACAATCCGGGGACAGTATTCCGCCGGATAAAAATACCTTTTCCAGTCTCCTGACGGAGACCCAAACGCACAACCTAGTAGTCTGACATCAAATCAAGCTCTTCTCGGAACTCGTTGGACAAGCTGACCAACCACTTGGCCACGGTGAGAAAAATACTTTTTCCCGCGGTAAGCCGAAAAGTTTGGTGTCCAGATGTGGTCTTATCTATCCACAGCCGTGAGAACTAGCTTAGGAATGTGCGATTTCCAGGATGTGGAAAAGACTATGTTACAGAACATCTGAACAAATCTTAACCATCTAATTCATGGTTTTGGAGCGCTGGAGTTCATATATTAGTGCCTGACTAGTGTTGGAACGCTCTCTTGGAATGGAGTCCACGAGAAACTGGAAAACTAGACAAGGGAAGGGGTTCACGGAACAAAAAGTTTTGGAACGCTTGAAGTCGATATTACTAAATGTTTATATTAAGTATTTATTTCAAATTTATCAATTTATGATTAATTTCTCATTTAAGTATGCCAGATCATATTAACACAAATTTTGTTGTAAACTATTTCGCTGTGTATGAATAAATGAAAACTTTCAGGGTAAATTACCGACTTTGTTGCAATTTACTTTAATAACATTTAATAAATTAGGTGAAGTACATAGTGAGACTAATAAAAATCTGCTCAACAACTAACCGTGGAATTGCAATGAAACCAAATATGTATAAAATTTTATTTGTTGCCTCTAAGAAAAAAAGATGAGAATTAATTTCAATCTGAATTCTGCTTGGGCTCTTTTGTAATTAGGGTTGCCAGACGGCCCGTATTTAAAGGGACTGTCCAGTATCTTGAAAACCTGTCCTGCTTCCCCTTGATACAGGACGGCTAATGTCCTGTATTCTTGTTTAGTGCACCATTCTATATAAAACAAGACATTATTTTAAGAAAAAAAAGTAAAATAGAAAAGGAAAAAAAGAGTGATAAGAAAATCCCGTAGCAGCACACGTTAAAAACTGTTTGAATCATTATGTTTTTGTGTTTTGAAGGGAAAGGATAGTGCTATCCATGTTCAGTTCAAGCACAGAAAGCTTTGTGTCAATTAATACAACAACAGGGTTCCCACGGTCCTTAAAAGTCCTTAGAAACTCCTTATTTTTCATTTTGAAAAATAAGGGCCCTTTAAAGTACTTATTTTTGATTCAAGGTCCTTAAATTTATTTTTAAGTCCTTATTTTTCACTACTGCTAGTAATTTAATGATTTGAAATTGCTAGCAAGAATGAAAAAAATATTCTTTCAACTTCTCTTTTTTACTTAATTGGGATCCTATGTTGATATCTAAACATTCTCAGTGTGAGCAAAGAAAATAAGCATATATGTGTTGGGGAAGGGAGGAGGGGGGGGGTAGTTGTCTAGAAAATATCCACTTGCCATTTGGAGTTTGAAAAAAATATATAGAGACATAAATTAATAGATGCTTTAGTAAGAAAAAAAAAAACTTTTATCTCTACAAATTTTTTGTCTTCTTGTATTTTTCCGTTTGTAATCCATATCACAATAATTTATTTTAAAACAATGGTGCTCAACCTAAGTCTAAAGAAGCATAGTCATTTGAAGATTTGACAAATCCTTTTCAACTAGTTCCTTCAGAACAAAATGTTTTTAGAAGTAAATACTAACATGTAAATACTGAATTTTTTGATAAATTATTTGTCTGGCGATAAAAGAAAAAAAAAAATTTTTGCAGAAGCTTAAGTCTTTAGTATTTTTGATCTCTAATCATATTGAAAGTTTTTCTAGACAGCATCGTAAAACATGGGAAAAGAAAGAAAATTACTTACTAAGAACTGTAATTTTCACTA
>JAXGGA010021467.1:0-16528 GCA_038373865.1 Uloborus plumipes | reverse complement strand
TGCTAGGTTCACTCTCTCCTCCATTTTCTTAGTATCAGAGCCAGAGCTCCAAACAACTATGTCATCTGCAAATAGGCCAATGTCACAGTTCTCTGGTATAGTTTTTTCAATTCCTGCAATAAAAAGTGCAAACAGTGTAGGACTCAGTACTGAGCCTTGAGGAATTCCTTGGCTCATTTTAAAACTGTTTGATATCTGATTATTGAATCTCACTCTGATGTGTCTATCTCTTAAGAAATCGTAAATCCAAGGTAGCATTCTACCACATATACCAATCTTATGTAATTTGACGATTAATTTCTGAGTCCAAACTCTGTCGAAGGCCTTTGAAAGATCAAGAAAGGCGGCGGTAGTGTGGTGTGTTGGTTTCTTGTTCTGGGCGTCTCTGGTGTAAGATCTGGTTTGGTGTACTGAAATTCCTAAAATAAATGTAATATATTCAGTTAAAAATATATTTTACTATGTAGAGTATAAATGTTATTTGTCTTGTCTTAAAAAATGATCAAATGTATAGTGGCGTAGAGTAACTTTCTTACGTGTATTTGGTTAGTCAATAAATTCAATACATGCAAATTTTATTTTTTAAACACCATTAAGAACAACGCACTAAAAATTTAAGCTTACCTAGTGATTGCTAGACCCTAGTGATTGCGTGACCCTAGATTGCTAGGCAGATGTTTTTTTTTTTTCTTCAATGTTTAATGATCCTAGGACGAGTGTTGAAATCCAGTGAATTGATATGTCTTCACAAAAAGTAGTGTCAAAATATTTAAACTTTCACGAAATGCAAGCTGTATATAATCCTAAACTGAAAAGTTGAGCTATTATAACCTCGATAATGTTTACCGCTTTTGAAGGTAATAGCGAAGGGCACATAGCTTGGATTTAAGTTAGGTTACTTTCATATAATATTTCAATTCAAATCGGCTCCAATAACACGTTCCTTTTCTTGCTGAACTTCTCGAAAGTATTAAATCATCAGTCAAGTTCATAACTGAACCTGACAAAGGAAGCACTATAGCGATGAGGGAATGACATTGCGTCTTCGTCCAGTTAATGAAAGCGGCTGTACATATGGACAGACCCAAGTAGCATCAACTCATTAGATTTTGCTCGGTCGATCATCGAACTCCTCGTAAACTGATCCCGTAACGCACGATGACATCGTTCCGATCAGTATCCGAGCACGGTTTTCGATGAACTACTTTTCATCGGAAAGCGATATCCTTCCGATCAACTTTCCCGATGAAAATAAGCCAAGCTTCCAAAATTGATCCTAAGTTCATCGGCACGGAACTACACTGCTTGTAAATTGCTGCAAATCTCATCGTATTTCGAACAAAACTCATCGGATTTTACTGCTCGCTTTCTGTTTGGTCGATGAGACATATTGGAGAAATTCCCGATGAGAACTCATTGAATCCGATCATTGGCCGATGAGAATTTCATCGGGTTTCGATGAATGGCCGATCATCGGTCGATGAGATTATGCTGAAAGAGTATAAATAAAATACTTTCCCCATGCAAATATTTAACACGATTTGATAAGCCTACTTTCACGCAAAACGAAAAGAAAGACGGAAAAAGCATTAAAAGTGGCGTAATGTATCTGAAAAATATTGCAAAATCCAAAGAAAAATAAAAAAAGAAGAAAAACATTAAATGAATAACAAAAAGATAAAAACAGGAATGTAGGCTTTTGGGATGTATTAAAACAGTTGTCTATCGGTCTCTCCCCCCCCCCCCTTGAACTTTAAAATGAGCAATCCGTTATTTTTTTTCCCCCAACGATCTCGGCAAGGACACCTCATTCCAATTTTCCAATTTTTTGATTTGAAAGAGCTTTCGTTCATCATTTAACAGCTGAAAAAAAATTATCGTTAGTGCCTACGGGGAATTTTAAGCTCGTTTTGGCATTTTCTTGGAGAGAAAATATTGGCTGATAACTTCACACAGAGATATTTTTTCCGAAACATATTTGATACTAAAATGCTAGATAGATTAAGATGTAGTTGAAAACTAATGTAATTACATCAATGCTTAAAAGTACAACCTTACAATTATTTTTCTTTTCTTGTTTGCTTTTTGCAAAAAACATTACATTGTGGTCCTTCTAAGACATCAAAGAAAATATATTTTTAAATATATGATATAAATAAAATTATTCCTTCTATTTTAGGTAGGTGCTTTTATGCTTGAACTTTTGATCAATGGTACACCTGTGAGTAAGTTTGCAAATTCTTTTGATAGTATAAATTTCAGTATGTGTTCTTCAGTTTTCTTATTACCAAGTGCAATTTTGAAGTCAAACCATAATTTTTTAGGCTAATGCTTTACTCCAATAATTATATTTTTATTTTCAAAGTCGTGTGCTACAGTTTGAAGAAGAAAAGTAAATTGCTAAGAAAACTAAATTTTACATTTGCTTGAGGTACAAATATTTTATAACTACACTACAAGAACATACAGCTGCTTTGTCTTCATAATGTATGGAAGTGCTTATTTAAAATGTACTTTGAAATAACTTCAATTTTTATTCCCTTCAATTTTTCCTTCTCTGTTTTTTAAACTTTACATTGATGATATTAAGACAGATGCTGTGACTAGTCGACCTACTCGACAGATTAAAATGAAGTTTCATTTGAAAATATTAAGTATTTTTGTGGGATGGCTATAAACTGAGTTTTATGATTATTAAAATGTCAAACAAACATTCACACTCAAAATTAACAAAAAGTTTTTTTTTTTTTAAGTGCAGCGCATATATATGGAAGAAATCCACACTGCAATTTCTTAAGAAAAAATGAATTATCGGCACCCTGTACAATCAGTAAGTGGATTCTGGGATATTTAAATAAATAAATAAATGAATAATAAAGAAAGAAGAGGAAGAAGAAATAATTGGTTATCCATTTGCAATAGTGAGGGATGTTGTATATTTATAACCAAGTACTCCTAATGAACATTTTCAAGGCTATGGGAAAATGCATTGTGTTTTGCATTTTCGAAAATTTAGTTAAAAAAATAGCTTCCCAAAAATTTCTTTAAAATATTGTCTGCTAACATTGAGTAAAACGTTTCAAAGTCACAACAAAATATACTATACGCTTTAAAAAATGAGTTAATTTCATTTTTTATTTCACTTCAATGGGGCTGGGTATTTTTTCTTTAAAAAATATCAGAGCTAATGTATTCCACAAGAGCTTTAAGCCGTTATTTCATGTGACGCCTCTATCGGTGGATCGCCCTTACCCAGAGACATTTGACGCCAAGTTTCCCCTTCAGATGGGTGCACATCATTTCACTTCGATAAGAAATTATATTATGAATTTATTTTTATTGAAACTATTTAAAGTCCAAGGAAAAAAATCTTTTACATGGCACATAATCGTAAGATTTATCTTCTCTTAAAGCAATCAAGGACCTAACGCATTCTTCAAAGTTATTCAGATGTATTCATTTCCTCGGCTGAGAACACCCAAACATAAATCTAGCATGGATTAGAGCCCACAAGGGTCACGTCGGAAATGAACGAGCCGAATTTTTAGCTAAAACTGCAGCAATGAACCCAGCACATTCATTAGTATTTAAAATTCCTCTGCCAAAATCTTTCCTCAAACATCATCTTTGGTCTTCTTCAAAATTGGCAGGAAATCTGGAACACTGCAGAAACCGGTCGGAGAGTTCACGATATCCTACCGAAATTCAAGCTAAAACCGCGATGCAAACATCCGATGGAAGTACAATTTCTTAGCTCACACGGTCCGTTTCCTTCATATTTACACAGATTCAAGATAATAAGCTCACCGTTATGTGTTCGCAGTCAACTTGGAACTTTCAATTGTCCTTTTAACTAACTCTTTCAACTACACGCATAATTCCAACCTTCCTTTATCCATAAATATAGTTCATATTCTACGAGGGTTGAATGAAAAGTAATGCCTCCATCTTCAGTACTTGGTTTTGGATGGGAATATTTTAATAAATCAGTCGCTTAAATAATCCTTAGAATGTGATCTTTAATTACCAATATTCATTTTTTCACATAATCTCCAGACAATTGGATACATTTCCGCCAACGGTGAGACAGTTTTCTGAAGCCGTCATGGAAAAAGTCGACACTCACAGCCTCACAGTTCTCTCAACATCCGCATCAGAAGCATAATGATGTCCCCATAGATCTTCTTTCATTGTTGGGAACAGATGGAAGTCAGACGATGCGAAAACTTTGTGCCTGTGAAACTAGGTGGTTGCTGTTACAGGACATCCAACTCTTTGTTTGTCATGCAAATCAGATGTTCCCACCTCAACAGCTTTAAATTTACTTACCCAAAGACGCACAGTACTCACTTCAACGCAATCACCATAAACAGCTTGCATTCTCTGATGAATCTCCTTTGGGGTGACACCTTCTGCTGTCAAGAATTCTACGACTGCACGTTGCTTAAATCGCGTTGACCGACCATCTGCACAGGATTCCATATTTTGCACTCTAAAATCCCAACCGTTCAGTGCAAAGGTTTCTTACCAACTGGAACTATAGAGGAGAGTTTACGGAACAAGCCAATACCTGTCGTATACCAGTGCTGTCATTCGTTGGGGAGTTATGAAAGTGCAGGCATTACTTTTTATTCAACCCTCGTACATCATCCAGCTGCTACTGGCAACAATCTCCATAAAATAATGTTTTTACTCGGCACTCAAATAGAAGACTTCGAATTTCACGCCAAAAAACTTGAATAGAAATATTATTGCCTGTTTCTGTACACTTCAAACAAAGTTCAAGCATTTTATGCGTTTTTCTTTGTAATAAAATGTTCAGTTTATGTACGTTTCCTAGAGGGCGCTTGGTAGTTCGCTGGTTTTTCTTTAAGGTGGTGACTGGTGGGGTTTAAATGAATAAATGATCATGAGATATGGATGTCATCGATTTTCGATATCTTGAAAAGCTACTAACATAAGCTGCGTATGACTGTTATTTTGGGGTTTAGAAGCTACAGCAACACTCAGATTTTTTTTTCCTAAGAGAGGCTAGAAATTTTTTTTCGAAACTCTGATACTTGAAGTAAGATGCAAAATCAGTGACATTTCAACATAATTCTCCTTCCCAGGTTTATTTAGATCCATTTTAAATCTCTAAAAAAAGTTTTATTCCTCGTTTTTATTTTAATTATGTGCCACCTTAATCAATGTAATGACACCAACAGCCTAATTATACTCATTATGGTATGATAAAGAATACGTATCAAAATTTTCAGAATTAAATTACACATAACGTATAATCATTTCAAAAAATCAAAACTTTCTTTAAGTTAAGAGTCCATAGATTCCTTTAAAAAGAAAAGTGGTGAAAGATCCCTTAAGAAAGAAAATCCTCAGTGGTGAAAAAGCCTCTTGGGAAACGATTGTTTCAGCAGTCTTATTTCAAGAGGAGTTATTTTCAACCATTTTGTAAAATTTCCGAAATTAAAGGCCATAAAACGCATTTTGGGCATTTTTTCATTGGTCTGGTTGCGGGGACTATCACCGTTTTGAATTTTTTCTAGTCTCTGGGAGGGATTTATGTCTAATAGCTCTACCGTGGATACACCACTGGCCTTACCACGATACCAGACTATCGGCTGCTATTTTAAAATGCACAAAAATCCATTTATTTCTTCAAACTTGAAGCATGTTTCCTTCTTTTTTTATTTTTTGCAATTTACGGAATTACAGCCTCTTTGACCAAAATAGAGCTTAAGGTGTTACTTAGATTCATTTCTTTCCGGCACGCAGTGACGTTTTAAGCATGAGAAAGTTCTTGGTGAAGCAAGACCTCAAAGTTTTTGAGAATTTTTGAAATATCACTTGAGTTTGCGAACTATTTTTTAAAATCAAATTATAGTTCAACTCAAATGCTAGGTACGTTTTGGTGAATAGCACAGTAACAACAGCGGAAAAATAAGCTTCAACTTTTATGTTGGGAATAATTTCAGGTAAGTTATTCTTCTTGCAAACCAGCATGTAAATTTTGATGAGTAAACTAGGATGACTTATTTAGCGATTAAAGATGTTGTTTTTATTTCTCAGCTGATATTCAGAATCTCAAAACATTAAAAAAAAAAACTTATTCTTTTAAAGAACAGTGTTATCGTGAAAGAACTAATTCTTTGTATTTTCTTCTACCTCTATTTTTTTTCTTCTGAATTCAAAAATTCATTAGTTAAAGAAGTATTTTGGTAAATATAATAGTTTTTTTTGCAAACTTGATTCGTTTTTTTTTCTCATTTTATATCCTTTGATCATATTTTATTCTTACTATAGTGTGTCAAATGATGTGATCTTGCAATTCTTCAATAAAACCACCCTAAGAGACGGTAAAAGAGTCCTTATTATACATAGAAAGACTTCTACAGGAAACTCAATTCACGAATTTTTTCTCATACCCCCATAACTTCACCCCACAGACATTTTAAGCTGGCGAAAAATAATCCCTCTTTTGTGTTTTCGCTGCAAAAAGCTTTCGATGGTGAATAAAAATAACAAGTTGAATACGTGGAGAAACTTTCTGATGTATATTCAACCAGGGAATATGCATAGAGAGTGACTGGGAAAAAGGATTTTGAAGTGAAGATCGAGGGAAAATATAATCCTTAGGGGTAAAATGCAGGGGATAAAGATACCAAATTTATTCTGCCACAGATTGCATGCGGGAGTCCTTCAAGTGCAGTTTCTTGTACTGTATTTCTTTCTCATTAACGCATAAAGGCAATAACATGGAAAATGGCTTTATAATAATCTAAGACTTGAAAGGCAAGGCTTAAGTAAATCTCCCCAAAAAGTCAACTTATACTTTGTGTATTTAAAATGATAAAAACTGTCAGTTTTGGTTAAAGTTGATTCATTATTATTTTGTTTTATTTTATGAATGTAAAATGATTCTTAATAGAGTGCTTTTTTTAATGTTGAATTCATTTCTTGCCATTGATTTTCGTATTTTCGGTACTTTTTGAAAAATATTTTAAAGTACATAAATTAAAAAAAAAATATTCAAAAAAAAAACATTGCTACCGTTGACACAAACTTAAATGCAATAGTAATTAAGGTCAATACTTAAAATTACAATAGTTATTCAACACGTTTTACTGCCGAGTCTTTTAAAATTTAAGCAGATTTGCACTGAACCTAATATTGATAAGTTTTTATTATCGTAGTGTATGAAGTTCAGCTTTGACTAAAAAACGTGTGAATTGAAACAAATTGTTGGACTTCGTCTCAATGAGTCATTGGCGTATTTCAGATCTATGTATGGACTACTCTCAAAGCTCATAATCACTCTGAAATCACCCGAATTGCTTACTCTATACTTAAATTACTCGACACGTTAATTTTATCCTTGGTCGTTTAAGTATGAAGTAGCTCTCGATATGTTTACTAATGTTTAAATATTTACTAATGTTGTTACATTATATAAATCTCTCCATATTTAATCAGTTGACTACACAGGCTGTTCGTTTTGTTAGTTTAGTACAGTATGTCTTGCTTTAATGAGCCTTAACCCATTAATGCCTAGCGTCCCTTTTTAGCGACGGTCCAAAAAAGGGTCTGAATGTCCCCAAAATGAACATTTCAACCAAATAATAGTGTTCAATTCGTACCTTGGTATTGTTTCAACTCCTTATTAGCAGATTGCAGCACATAACCATTATAAAGTATGTTTTGTAGCAGTTTTAATATTATCTTTATTAAAAATTACATCGTTCACAATCTCAAGAAAAAAAGCTAAGTTTTCAAAGTTATTCCCAGCTTCCCAGTTTATGTTTAATGCTGATTTTATTTCTTCTTATAAAATGTCTTTTTAAATATTATCTCGTAGGCAGAAAAAAAATTAAGTAAAAAAAGTATGTACCCTCTGGGGTCTATCGTAACTTTTAAGGTACGATTTTTCTTTCCTTAATAAAAAAAATATTTTTTACATAATATGTTTTTAATTATTTTTCCTGACCATTAAATACTTTTTGTATACAAAATATCTTTGGGAAAAAAATGTCAGGAATTAATGGGTTAATGCTTAATCAGAGTCATAGTAGCTACCATCAGATAATATGAACATAATGAATGCTAAACACACTGTAATTTTAACAGTATTAAATTGAGGGCCACTTTGACCAATGTCTGTCAGGTAGAAACTAAGTATATCTTCACACTGGTAAGATATTTCAACATAACTGTAGTGTGACAGGCATTTCAAAGTATTTCTAAAGTTCAATCTTTCAATATAACATGAAGTGAGATCGAGTGTAGTTGATAGACTTTTTTTTCTAACTTTTCTTATTTCTATTATGCAAAAAGAGAAAAAAAAATCATGTAATGCTATTCCTATTTCCTAACAATTAATGATTTCAAAATCTTTGCTGGCGGATTTTTTTTTTTTTTTACTTTAAAACAAAAAAACCTTTTTACTTTTTTTTGAAGCTGTATCAATTTGACTCAAAGTAGTAAACTTGATACATTTTGAGATACACAAATGAATAAAACATTATGCCGACACAGTAAGAAACTTAACGACTTCTCGAATGATCTTGAATAATCAAATGTTTCAGTTATAAGAACTCGATTACACCCATAACTGGTAGCAAACAGCTAAAGGAAGTTTTTGAGTGTTGTTTTTAAAACAGAGTCTTAAAACGGTTGAAGTGTAAATCAGACTTCGATCATAAACGCCAATCTATTTTACAGCTAGCGTAAGCATAGATATTTTTTTCGAAATATTCTCTTTCAAATTTTTCAAGAGGTATTTTCTGAGTTTTGAGATGTTTGGTCTTTGTGTAAAAGCATTTCTGAAACGAGAAAAAAAAAATACTCATTAAAATTCAGACCTCAAATTATGGCACATCAACTCGAGCCAAATAACGCCATTATTCAAAAACTTAAAAAAAAAAATAATAATAAAAAATGAATAAAAAAAGGAAAAATAAAAGCAGCTTTTAATAAAAGTAACTTTTTTTTCGTAAAATAATGCTTCTTATTCACGGAGAAGAGTGGTAGCATTTTACTTCATATGGTGTAATTTTTTCAATGTCTAATACAACAGCTAAACATAAAATTTAAATCTTTGGTACACAAAAAACGATTTCTACATCATTATTCTTAAACAAAAAATATAGTTTCTCCCGCGTGCGTAAAATCAACTTTAAGTTCATTACTTCCTCATAAGACTCTCTTTTCTGTAGCAGCCTACACTGCAAAACGTAAATTGTTGTTTTTACAGTATAATACTGGCAGCAGAAGTTCCAGTTTAAAAGTGTGAAATTCACAGTAATAAACTCTAAAACTAGCTATTTTAGTCTATGACGGTAAAGCAGCATCTTTGCAGTGTATCACTGCAATTTTACCGTTTATTACCACAAAATTAGCTGTATTACGATGTAGAAACATCAGTATAACTCTGGCAGCAGAGGTTCCTTTCACAAACCATACCATTCAAAACAATTTTCATCACATAAAATTTCATCAAAAGTAAGCAAATCAGAAATTGCTTACCTCTCTTTATGCTACGTTGCGTCTGTTCTTTGACGTCAGTAGGTCGGTTAATCCGTTCACTAAACTAAACATATCTAAATTATAAAATCGAATCACTCAGATGCCTGAAAGAAGAACTAGACAAAACTTCATTTAACTAACTATATTACTATATAATTACAAGATATTTACAATTTAAGATGAACATATTAGAAATTTCGACAAAGCATCAAGGAGTAATACCGCACAGTTCGCGGTTCGAAGCATCACTAACTCTCACCATCCAAAGTTCGGATAAGAAGTAATAATTCAGTTTCTAAGTGGATGACTCATCCAGAAGAAGAGGGAAAGGGGGGAGAGAAGATCGGCTGTTCGCCACAGTTCCAGTTCAAAACTAAAGTACACGGTAATGAGTATTAAACTTAGCACTGTTTGTAGTGTATTACTGTAGAGCAGAGATTTTACAGTTTGTTACTCTAAAATGAGCAATTTTGCAGTTGATTAATGTAAAATTAGCAATTTTTACAGCTTCTTACTATAAATTTAACTGTATTATACTGTAAAAACAACGCCTATTTTTTAGTGTAGATTTAAATGCCGAGTGTCAACTTAACCCTGAATCAACGGAGCCCGATCTGCCTAATTTTTTTATTTCATATTTTATCAATTGATAGTACTAGAAAATATGAATATATTTATTCTTTCCTTCTATAACTTTCAGTAAAAAAAATTAAATTGCCTTTCGTTAAAGTAATGACTCAAAATTCATCCAATCGATCTACTTCTAAGAAGCTAATACTAAGTTTTCTTTAACCTTTTTTCCAGTTTAAAACAACGTGTCTTATTTGCTGACATATCTAACTAAGTAAGATTAACTCATAAAGACATATCGCAAAATTCATCAAGCCATCTGAGGAGTGAGAGACAATTTGTTTTATCGAAGCTGTTCCAACACGAATTCTCGATAACGCCCATTATTAATGGTCCCAATCGCTAGCACACGTACAGGTATAAATTGATGGTTTCGGGACGAATCGATGAAATCGATACAAATAAAATCTCTTTCCGCCCATGATAGAGCACACACAGGTGGTTTTATTTCAAGAAATGGTTTATTCAAAGGCAAGAAGAATGTATTTCAAAAAGTGATTAACATACATATGTAAGGGGGAATTTATGAACTTTCACGAATGTATGTTTTGCTCATGAGTTTAATAAAGAGAGTTTAATAGAGAACATTTCTGCAAATTACAAAAATAACTTAAGAGTTAATATATATCTGCTTTTAATAAGTATGTTTTTAGCCTACTTTCCCGTTAAAAATAAAAGAAAGACGAAAAAAGTATTAAAAGTGGCTTAATGAATCTAAACATGTAGCCAAGTCCAAAAAATATCGCCAAGTCCGAAAAAAGCTAAATAGAAATAAAAAGGTAAAATAAATATCGAAAAATTAAAAATTTGACAGTAGGGTATTGAGATGGGGAATTTGTGTGTCGGTCGGTCGGTCTGTCTGCCCCCTCCCCCCCCCCCCCCCCAATAACTTTTGAATGAACATTCCGATTTGGACAAACTTTTTTTTGTTGGAAAGATCTCGGCAAGTACAGCTCATTCCCATATTTGATTTTTCGATTTGTACAATTTTTGGTTCAACTTTGAACCGTTCAAACTACTTGTCCCGCGATGCTAACTTTTGAGTGAACAGTCCGATTTGAACAAGCTTTTTTTGGTTCGAAAGATCTTATCAAGGATATTTCATTCCCGTATTTACATTTCCGATTTAAACGATTTTTCGTTCAACATTGAACCGCTCAATCAAGCTGTCACCCCTAATAACTTTTGAGTGAACAGTCCGATTTAAATAAACTTTTTTTTTGTTCGAAGGATATTAGCAAGGATACTTCATTACCGTATTTAAATTTTCAATTTGAAATTTTTTTCGCTCAACATTGAACCGTTCAAGCAACCTTTCCCCAACTAATAAATTTGAGTGAACCGTCCGAATGGAATAAACATTTTTTTGTTTGAAAGATCTCGGAGAGGCTTATTCCCATATTTCGCTTTTTGATTTGAACCATTTTTCATTAAATATTAAACCGTTCAGAAAAAATATTTGACATTAGCGCCTACGGAGAATTTAAGTTGAATGTTGATCCTGAACTTAAACTCGGATTTCCTTCAAACTAACTTTGTAAGAAAATGGTTTTGATAAATAATGTTTGTAAAGTACTTTTCTGAATAATCTTCTGTGAGGACTCTGATTCCGACTCTGACTCCGCAGACATGACGGAAATGCAGGCTCAGAAAAAAAAAGACTGACTGTGCAGACGATTTCTTGTTTGTTTATTCAGTTGTTCTATTTTATTTATTATTATTTTATTTTTTTGGCAGACGATTTTTTTTTGTAGCAAAAATTTTTCATTCACGAAGGCATTTTATTATTTATTTATATTTAACAACTGGCAACGGATTAAAAGTGAAATTCGAGACATTTTATTAACGGACGAGTTTTTTTTTCTTTCTTTATTTTTCTTTCTTTGATAAAATGTGTTTTGATGTACTTTGTACTTTTTTTTTTTTTGAAAACGATTGAGGAATTTTTCTACGGGAGAACTGTAACAGTTACATTCTTTAAAAGATGCGACAAAACTTCATTTATTCATTTATTTACTTTTTATGTGTCTATTTCATCTGATGAGAGGGGTATATTTTGCTTTTAGAAATCAGCTTTAAGTGCTAAAAAGCTATGTTTGACATAATTTTCAGTCTCAGATAATCAAGAAAATAATGATCAGATGCTAGAATGCCGATGTCGATGTACGGGAAAGTAGGCTCGTTTAGTTCTTGACAGAACTTCTTGTTTAAGTGTTAAAAAGAGAAGTGTGTGTGAATGTGTGTAAACGGGAGTATATTTATGAGAATGAGCTTATTGTGAAAATGCTGACTGTAATCAGTGGCGTTCCAAGGGCGGGTGTTACGTTACCAGGGACGGTGATTTGTGGTATGCATGCACACATTAAACAGAGAAAGAAAAAACGAAGAAATGGTTTATGTGAACGCGAATATGAATTCAAAAAGCAACACTATTTCATATTTGTAATATGACATTATTCTCAATTAAAAAACTCAGAAGTATAAATTACGGAAGGAGAATGCATTATATGGAAAGTTTTCAATTGACGCATATGCAAACGCTCCTTTTCCATAATATTGTGATCTATTGTCGTCAAAATTTGGTGTATTTTATAGTTGTTTTAAATTAATTTTTCATTGAAACTTAATCATTGTTTTTAACCAATTTTTATTCCAATTATTTACTTCAAAACTCAGAACAAGAAGGAAATATTTTAGTGAAATGAATTATGTTTGGTCCTGGTAATTTTAACATTATGCGCAGATATATATATGAAAAAAGCTTTTAACCTTACGAGGTAAATGCATATACATTTCCTTTTTAAGGTTGAATCTAATTATATGAAAAACTGTATACACAGCTTCAAGTTGAAATACTAAGTGCAAAATTATCAAAAAAACTTTGTATCATAAAATTGTCATATAACATTAAATTTGAAATCTAAAACAAACACTCTAAAGCAAAAAGGAAGATACTATTTCAAATTTTAAAATGCCTTGCAAAATTTCACATGAAGACCACCTATGAATACAATTTTATTAGTACTTTATGCATCGAATTATTTCACTCAAACCCATATAGCTTTTTTATGTAAAAATAGTAGGAAGAAGTTTTTTGTTTTTTTTCCCCTAGGAAATGTACAATCAGGGAAAAGCTATACCCTTTCCCATTACATCGTTATGTTTTCTAAAGAGGCAATTTCTAAACTGGATGCGCAAAAATAAATCTCTTCTGGTGTTTGCGACACATTTGCTATTTAAAGCCATTGATGTGTTTAGAATAGCTGAAAAAAGAAAAATAAGCTTGGAAAAGGATGTCTATTGCGTTTAGTAAATAAACAGCGGGAAAAGATAATCTGGGATCGATTTCTCTCAACCTTGGTAATACAATTAATCTAGATTTCTGAAGAAAATAATACTTTATCGTGTTTTGTGAAAAAATAGATGGTTAACCAGATACAGATACTTTATTTGTTCAAGCAAATCTTACTATAATACAAGGATTGCTATGCCCATTACATTTATGGTAGTGTAAATGTAATGATTTGCAAGTAATGGGTGTGATATTAAGTTTCCATTTTGAAATGGTGCTTTTGAATGCTTCCATTTTAAAAATGAGAAAAGTACCTAATTTAATTATGTTTTATCAGTTTTCTAACATTGTATATCGTACTAAGAAGTAGCTTAAACATTTTGAATCGCAATACAACTTTAAAATCATTTGCTATGATATCTTGCTTTGTTGTTGTTGTTGCTGCGTTTGTGTTTCTCCAGTAGTTTATTTCACGACTTTTCTCTTTATGTGTTGAACGGATTCTATACACATTAAAGTTATTAGCAGAAATCACCTGATTTTGAACTTTTTCCATTGATTCGTATTATACAGTGCATGTATATATATATATATATATATATATATATATATATATATATATATATATATATATATATATGGGTGAAATGTGAAAATAAGATATTCTACATTCAATCAGCGCATAATTGCAGCTAGAGCATTAAATGCATTCTAAATATTTAGGTGTTTTTATATGAGGTCCGCCCTCGGGCGTGCACGAAGTCAGTGTAAATAACAACAATTAAAAAATATTTGAAAAACGTCTAGAAAAAGTTTTGAAAAAACGTTAAAGATTCAAAATGCAATACGACAATTTTTCATAAACAACTAGAATTTCAAAAAATATCTGGGTAAGTTACTGCTTCGTCTACGGAGAGCGGGAGCAGTTGGTGAAAATAATAATTTGCATGTTTCTGAAGAGGTCAGCTGCACACGAGTTAGCATAACAAGAAAGGATTTTAAGTTTTGAGAGGTCCAAAAGGACGAAAAAGTGAAATACTACTGCCAACTCATGAATACAACCAACCCCCCCGCTCTGACCTGCAAATAAAAGAAAGACAGATCACTTACCCAGTATATACTGGGTAAGTGATCTGTCTTTCTTTTATTTGCAGGTCAGAGCGGGGGGGTTGGTTGTATTCATGAGTTGGCAGTAGTATTTCACTTTTTCGTCCTTTTGGACCTCTCAAAACTTAAAATCCTTTCTTGTTATGCTAACTCGTGTGCAGCTGACCTCTTCAGAAACATGCAAATTATTATTTTCACCCACTGCTCCCGCTCTCCGTAGACGAAGCAGTAACTTACCCAGATATTTTTTGAAATTCTAGTTGTTTATGAAAAATTGTCGTATTGCATTTTGAATCTTTAACGTTTTTTCAAAACTTTTTCTAGACGTTTTTCAAATATTTTTTAATTGTTGTTATTTACACTGACTTCGTGCACGCCCGAGGGCGGACCTCATATAAAAACACCTAAATATATATATATATATATATATATATATATATATATATATATATATATATATATATAAAATCTTACTACTATTATATATGCGAAAGTTTGTATGAATGGATGGATGGATGTGTGTATGTTTGTTCCTCTTTCACGCAAAAACTACTCAATGAAATTTAATGAAACTTCTACCATAATGTAGCTTATACATCACAATAACACATAGGCTATAATTTATAACGATATTCGAAAAAGTTTGATTGGTAGTGCTTTTTTCATTCCAATTTAAGGTACATTTTTCGCATAAATCCGCAAAGGCTTCCAACAAACTAATTCAGTATTTAATACATCATCTCAACTCCCCGTCGATAGCTAGAATTGCGTTTATCATTTAGACTTTTCGCATTAAATTTTCAAAGCTTTTCTCAAGTCAAATCAAAAAGTAATTTATTTTCAGTTTTATATATATAATATCCAGGCTTTTACATAAACATTGAAAACCCTCGCGCGCCAGTTCTCTAACGAACTTTTACTATGATTTGTATTTTAAAACATTCTGTGGTCTTAGTTGTAAGTAGAATATTTAACCTTACGGCAATGTGTTTTTTATTGTGCTTTGAATTGTGCAAATATTATTTTGTAGATTAAATTGCATTCCTTTATTAGTAGATTGTTCACTGCATCAATTAGTTTCGCGACTTCTGTAAATATGTGCTTTAGAGTATCTCTAACGCAATCGCTTGAAGAGATTGGCAACTAATAAATGAATTAGGTTCATTATTTTACAATTTTATGGAGCTTTCAATACAACTTAATGGCATTTCTTATATTTGTTTGCGTTTATTGGGCATTTTCTCGGGGTACTTTCAATTGAGCAGTTACTTAATATCCAATTGAACAGGAATTTTGCCAAATTTGTTGCAAGAAGATTTTAATAACTGTGATTATCGGCAATTTTTTTAACTGACACCAGTTTTTGTGCCAAAGAATATGTAATAATACTTTACATCTTACATGACATAACCAAAATAAAAAGATCATTGGCTGATATTTATCAACTGCGGCAAAATCTTAATCATCGATGCAACACTCCCACATTTGAAAAGTTCAGTTTTTTTCTTTTGTTGGCCGATTCCGTATGTATCCATTAAAAACCTTTTTAAAACTATGTCAACACGTAAAGTAATCCGCATTCCAAATTAATAAAACCCTTAAACAAGACTAAAATTACCATTAATTTGCGTTTTTGCCCAAATTATTGTCAAATGTTCCTTAGGGTGGTTCACAAACCTATGGTAAAAAATTTTTTTACATTTATCCACCCTAATATACTGCCACAATTTCAACCTCCTACTTAAATAAAAAGACGGTGCTCAAAGCTCAAACAGTTCTCCAGTTTTTGTCCATTTCAAACGTTTTTCGGTTTAGCGACAAAAAAAAAAATCCGGGTGTTTACTATCATTTTTGCTCATTCTTATGTTCAATGATCCCCTGAATCCTAATATGGCCACCCTTTTCTCCCATTTCCTCCCACTTTTCGAAAATAGCGCCCCTCCCCTCCTATTTTCATCAGATTTCGACAATTTCATA
>JAXGGA010021466.1:0-16529 GCA_038373865.1 Uloborus plumipes | reverse complement strand
GCTTTCAATCATATGAGGCTGAGGTCTTCTGCTTTTTACTTCCTTTTACGTAGTAAAGGAAGTAGTGTGATCGCGAAAAAAAAATCCCTCAAATTTGAGTATAAATTTTGATTTTGCTCACCCCCACTGAATGAATGTTCAGTAGTTTTTTCGACCTGTCAGCACGTGCATATGTACCTACCAACATATAAGCCGCCGAAAAATCCTTTTCAACCACCCCCGAGTTAATTAAGACGAGTTTTCTCGTGACGTCTGTATGTACGTGTGTGCGGATGTATGTATGTATGTGGGTCGCATAACTCAAAAACTATATGCCGTAGAAGCTTCTAGCTTGGTATGTAGGCTCTGAAGATGGTCTAGTTGTGCACCTTCCCTTGTGGTTGCATTCAAATGTTCCCAAGGGGGTGTTTTACCCCGTTTTTGGGGTAAATCAGTGTTAATTTTAATGCAGACTCAAGTGATATGAATTGGCGCGACCACTTGGCGATATGTCGCCAAGCTTTTGGTCTTCAAGTGTTTGACGCCAACTTGGCGACATATCGCCAAGTTGGCGATAAATGTTTCGAAAAAATTATTTTTTGAATTTGGGTTCAACTTGGCGCTATTGGCGATGTTTTGCGAAAAATTTACTGAATGATCTTAAAATCAGCAATATTTGGAAAATTAACCATTGTAAAATATTTTTTGCATTGTTTCGTGGCAGATTAGGGGAGTAAATATTTGAATTGTTACCTTGCTCACTCCAAGCACTTTTTTTAACACTTAAGGCAACTACTAAGAAATTTACACGTAAAAGGAAGTAGTGTGGGGTCCATACCAGATTTTTTAAAACAGCAGACCTCCAAGACCGTAATTTTTTTCGTTAGCAATCTTACTGGCGTCCTTTCATTGGAAAAAATCATACTGTACTAAGTATCCATTTACGAAATTTAGACACCAGCCCTTGAGCCCAATTATACATTAATTAACTAATAATTAAAGAGAAGGTTTTATGTTATCGCATAAAAGAAAAGCATTTCAACTGAAAATGCTAGTTGATTATGCTACAGACAGGTAAGAAGAGTAAGAACGTTTTAGGCTAAATGCACTCACGAATTCCCAGTGTCCAGTAAACAGGATGCCACAGATTGAGCACGATTATGCAAAAATCATTTTTTTTTTTAAAGTAACATTACATATGGCTTCTGTGATCTATTTTAAGCGAATAATTTTAAAATAATTAAATTTAGAGAAAAATAAGTTCGCAAAAAAAACTTACTTTCTGCGACTACAGATGCTGTATCGCTGCTTGACTCATTTATCTAAAAATAACTGTTAATAAATTGACTGTGATATCCAACTAGTGACTTCATTTGATTTTCTCAACAAGAAGAAACATTCAACTTGTGGAAAACAGCTTTAGTAAAATGATATACGCATTACAGACTTTTGTCTGCAGTAACTGACAAGCGTCCTGTTTTTAGCTACTGGGCATAAATGGGTTAAATAACGGTTGTTCAAATAAACAATGCATTTCTATTTTTAAAAAGTACATTTTATCACACACTGAGATCTCTGATTTCATATAGAAGCAACATTTGTATAATAGCAATTCATTTAAGAGAGATATTAAATTTAAATTTTCACTCACACATGACACACATTAATATTAGCTTTACGACAGAAACGAAATAACGAAATCTTCACAAAAAAAGTAAACAATAGGGTATCACATTTGTTTACATCGAATCAACTAAACTTAAGCGACACATAACTGACCGATATTTCTCGCTATTAAAAAAAAATAAAAGTACGACCAAAATCGAATATCAACATTAGTTGAATCTGAAACTGGAATATATATTTATTTATTTAGTTACTTTTAATGGCGCTCATTTTCTCAAGTTTATTTAATATCCTTATTTTATAATCCTAATGCTTGTTTTTATTCGTTTAATATTGTTAAATTAACTTGATAACTTCTACCATCGTATGGTCAAAAACAATTCCTACCCTTAAGTCGCAAGTTCAATCTATAAAAATTACAACTTCAACAAAACATATATATTTTATACGCATCGCCTGACCATCTTCTCAGTAGTTTTATTCAAAGAAATCTGTTTTTGACATTTTAATTTTGAAAACTAGGTAAGAAAGGTATAAGAAGTAATAATAAAACCCTTGATGTCTTGCGAATGGACACTTTCGAAATGCCAAGAATATAATGTTCATACTTAAAAGCATCGTAAAATATTTAATTAAAATTTTTTCTCTGTATCGTCTCTTAAGATCTTATTACTACCGTTTTACGGAAAAGAAAGAAGAACGAAACATAAAAATGTACTCATTTAGCAACCGAAAACTGAAGTCCACGCGTATAGTTTCTCAATATATTTGAAATAAGAGAAAATTCTTTCTTTGATCCACTTAGTGCTTTATGTAGATTTCGCATAGTTCAATTTAGACTTCGAGAATTCAATTTTATTCAAAGTGCGATACAAAAAACAGAAAAATAATTTATCTTTAGATTAGAAATTTACTTAAAAAAAATTTTCACCGAAACTTTTTCCAAACCTAACGAGGACAAAACAAAATGAACACAGATATACAGAATTACATTTGAATAGCTTTTCCAAATAGAAACTAAACTGTAATACTTTTCTCATTGCTATCTTTTAAGAATTGTTTACTATATACTTGAAGTTATTATGAATCTTGTGGTAAGACAACGTGCAGTCTAATTCTCATTCAGATAAAAACTAATAAAATCAAAACAAATTCGTTTACTCTATGATATTTCTTTATAATTACCCTTTCATGTCCAATTCTTTATAAAAATGTACTTTCTTTGGTTTTAGTCTAAGCTCTTTACAAAAATAGCAAAGCAAAAGTGAATTTTACTTTACGGTAAGCTCAATAATACGTAGAAAAAATATTAATTTTTATCATTGGGCAAAATTTGAAATTGAATAATCACTTTTCCCTTTACAGACAGCAATAAAATTATAATACTTAAAACTTAAACTGTTTTATTTAACAACTAAAGGTATTTTCTTCTATTTTTAAACTCCCGTTATCTAGCTGGAGTACAAGTTACTCACCTTCAAAAGATCAATGACAAGACCGGGTACATTAGATTTTCTGTAGACAGACCCAAGCAGGCCAGAATGTGATCTGCGGAAGCCTTCGCTGTGGTACATTTTTTTCAGAGAGCAAAGTCCCTATCTCCACAGAAATATTTGAGGGACATTCTAATGTACTGAAACTAATACAAAACTAAACCAATGTACAACAGGTATACTCGTTAATACGTAGATATAACACATCAATGAAGCAGCAAGAGGAGATTTTGGGGACCAAATGCTAGAAACTGGATTGGCAAGTTTTTTATGCGTGACGGTTTTCGACAGTTTTAACAATTATTTAAATTATCATGTCAAAATTGATTCCTATACTTAAATGATCATAGAAAATTATATTCGAGGGTAAAATACGTTTAAAAGGAAGAAAACTCGGTTTTGTTAAAAATTGCAAACACGACTACAGTGCGCAGCATGGCGGTATACCATGTGTACAGTACATACAAAATTAAAATGGGATACGAAAGTTAAAATTTAAATGATTCTATGTTTTAATTTTTGGAGCTACCCATTACTACTGCTGCAATAGCGCTTTTTGATTGAAATGTACAAATAAGACAATGCTTTTGTGTGTGTGTGTGTGTGTGTGTGTGTGTGTGTGTGTGTGTGTGTGTGTGTGTGTGTGTGTGTGTGTGTGTGCGCGCGTGTGCGTGTGTGTGTGTGTGTGTGTGTGTGTGTGTGTGTGTGTGTGTGTGTGTGTGTGTGTGTGTGTGTGTGTGTGTGTGTGTGTGTGTGTGTGTGTGTGTGTGTGTGTGTGTGTGTGTGTGTGTGTGTGTGTGTGTGTGTGTGTGTGTGTGTGTATTTTGATGTTGTGCTTTTTGCTTGTTAAGCACTTCCTGTTTCTATATCTTTACTTATACTGAAAGTAAAAGATTTACACATGTTTAAAAAATAAAGTAACACTTCACAAATGTACAATATATTTCATCTCTTTATTATATATTTTTCCATTCTGTGAATGACAATCTACGAAATGTTTCTCAAAACTAAAATGGCTTAGAAGAAGAAAAAAGTATTCAACATCCCATTAGAATATTTTATCCTTGTTCAGTTGGGCTTAAAATAGTTCGTGTTTCATTCGCAATTTAAAAAAAAAATAATAATAATAAAAACCTTCCGAGTGTCGGGCATCATTTTAAAGCTGCTTTTGAAAAAAAAATCTTTGGCAAGAATCATTCAATCGATTTTGTTAAGGAAGGAGAAAAATAAATTGCTATGGGTGAGGGACACACAAGCTTCAGCACGTGTACTATTCTTTTAAATAGGCACCTGTAAATTCTAGTTGCCATGGCTTCAAAATATCTTCAGCTATAGGCGTACCAATAGGAGTTTTGAAAACTAAGAAAAAGCTGCTTTGAACGGAAAAGAAGGAAATAAATATTTACATTAAATACAAATAGGGAGAATTTTTTGTAATATTGCTGCCGCTTAAGACGCAACATAAAAGTCAAGTTGATTATTTTCAGTACTTTTCACGAAAAATTAATGTAGAGAAACATTTGAAAATTGGAGAAATAATCTAATTTAAAAAAACCAAACAAACATGGGTAATGTGCTGCCTTATCTTCAGAGAGTAGAAGCCACAGCGGTCAAAATATTATTAACTTTGTAGGGTCAGCTATCAATAAGTCAGCTGATTTATTATCATACGGCAGTAAATGCATAAACTTTAATGTATATTTGAATCAGTAAAACTGAAAACATTGTTTTATTTTGTATTATTTTAACTGTAAAATTAAAGTTGTGATTGAATAAAATGAGATAAGCTGACAAATTAATTGCACCGATGTTAAATTGGATTTTATGCTAAAGCCATTAAATGTCGCATTACCTGCACTTTATATTTGCTGATTAAATTATGAACGTTAATTAAGAACGTTATAATTGTGTTAAAGGTTGATTAAAGGGAAAAAACAACAAACGTTAGACGTTTCTGTATAAAAACAGGATTGAAACTTCCGTTCCATATTTCGCAAATTCAGACTTAGCAATGCTTTTAGACTTAGCAATGAGTGTAATATTATGTCGCTCTTCAAAGGGCGTTCTACTTTACTAAAGAGTTCTTTGCATTAAATTTCAAGCAAGATATTGTAATTTATGCTAATTAGATATTAGAAAGTATGTGGACACTTTAGACTACATGAATCTAATCGCACACTTCCATCAAAATCAGTGACAGAACAATTCTTAACATAGGAAATTCAAAGAACATACTTTGCCTCAAATTTTCCGTCACTTCACACCTTCAGTTCAGAAGGAATAAAAAGGACCGCCAAGCACTCACTATGAAGCAAAGTATAGATATCTGGACTCGTGTTTTGCATTTCAAAACTAAAAAGTGCGAGTACACTGTACAAAATGAATGTTGTTTTTACAGTAAAATACAGCTAATTTTATAGTAATAAACAGCAAAATTTGCTAATTTTACAGTAAAAAACTGCAAATTGCTACTTTTACATTACTAAACGGTAAAATTGCTAGTTTTACAGTATTAAAAACTGGAATCTCTGCTGCCTGTATTATACTGTTGCTTTTGCAATACAATACAGCTAAATTTTATGGTAATAAACTGTAAAATTGCTAACTTTACAGTAATAAACTGTACAATTACTAGCTCTACAGTTTATTACTCTGCATTTTACAATTTTAAACTGGAGCCTCGGCTGCCAGTATTATACTGTAAAAACAACAGTTCCTTTTTTTGCAGTGTATGTGCGCTCATCCTTTATAACGTGAGATCATTATCGTCTGATGAATTTTTCACAACTTATGTTTTCTTCGTCTAACAAATTTCAAAATCCTTTAAAAAATGTTCAGCTTATAAGATTTTCTCGATGAGCATTACTTCAATGACCCGGCAATATTACAGAATAATCTGTTTAGAAATTATGCTAAAACAATTATTAAAACGTCGATATCGCAGTTAACCTTTCCTCATCCAAGTGTGTGCGTTTGATATGAAAGCAAAAGCAATAAGGCTTGGTCTCAATAATAATCAAATATTTGTCCTAACACGATGAAAAATGTTTCTCTAATGTACACATAGACATATATTTGAGAGTGAATTAACGCCTCTTTCTCTCTTCCTTTCATAAAGCACTTACTGTTATTAAAGTACTCAACTTTTCCATTTATTTTCAGTTGGAATATTTTTAGTATTTCTTCCTTTATGCAAAATTCGTTGATTTTAATGACTCCCCAATTCTAATATTATATTGAATGTTCGAGTAAAGCATAAAAAATGCCTATGTGTATATATTTATTTTTTAATAGGATAAAATATAAGGCATATTTTTCACTGTCTCTATTTTATCGAAGTCCGTTTAAGGACCGCATCTTTTGCAGTAAAAAGGTGTTTTTTTACTGCAAAACTTTTGCAGTAAAAAAAGTTAACTTTTTTTTTTTTTTTTCAAAAATTAGTTTTAATATTACTTTTGTCCCTTTAAGAACCTCAAGTTTTGTGGTAGAGAATGAAATCTTTTCCGCAAAACTCTTAAGGGGCGACATAAATAACATGTATGTCATGACTTTTAAAAATTGATCCATATGTGTTTCCCTAGCCCATAATAAATGCAAAGCTGCTAAGTTATTTTCCATACTTGGATTAATTTGTTTTTCAACTCAAAAAAAAAGAAGGTAATTATTGATATTACCTACAGATTCAATTAAAACGAAATTTTGAATTAAAAGTAGAAGCATGGCAGTAATAATTCGATGCTTTTAATATATATATTTAATTTTGTTTTCAAAAAATCTGATGTCTCCATGACATGGGGGAAAATTTTAAATCCAAAACATATTCACGAAAGTGTATGAAGTATTGTCAAATCAACTAATGCGGTGTCCTATCCACGAACAAAAGAAAAAAAAACGAATTTCGAATCGGACTGTTCATTCAAAAGTTATAAGGATGGGGGAGGGGGCGGTAAACTACTTAGAATTGACTGAAAGACTGTTTAAATTAAAAATTCAAATGCGGGAATGAAGTTATCTCGTCGAGATCTTTCGAACAAAAATGTTTGTTCGAATCAGTTAATCAAAAATTATTAGGAGGAACAGGCAGACAGACCGCCAGCCACTCATTTCCACGTCTCAATGCCCTACTTTTCATTTATTTACTCTTCGATATTCGTTTAATTGCTTTATTTATTCATTTTGTTCATTTATTTTTTTATTTAGACTTTGCGATATTTTTACAATGCACTAAGCCGATTTTATTACTTTTGTTTTTCTATAACTTTTACAGGAAAATAAAAAATGAATTGTTTATATTGGAGATTCTCACATTTATTTTCTTTGTAAGATCCTAAAATAAACAGACAGTTAAAACAGCTTTGAAAAGTAAAAACCGTTATGAGTTTGTGTTTCTACTTTCTTTATATCTTTTGAAAATATTTTGCAGACTCTTTTTTGGAAATATTTTCGGTGGCCGAATTTTTTTATGTAACTGTTAAAGTTTCCTCGCTCTTTGCTCACTTGCACCAGAAAAAAGCATCCTTTTTATTGCAATTTTCCTTCAAAACGAAATAACTGGTAGGCGTGGGGCTCCACTTTAATGCCTCCTCTACCAAAACTCTTTTACAGGAATTATTAAATCGATTTTGTCAAAAGAGGAGAATAAATTGCTATCGTTGGGGAACAGACAAACTCCATCACATGTATTTTTCTTTAAGTAGGCACCTGTAGATTTTAGTTGTCATGGTTACAAAAGATCTTTGGTTATTGGCTTACTGGTAAGAATTTTTACAACTAAGATAAAAGCATTTCAGAGAGAGTGAAAGAAAGAAATATTTGCATCGGTTAAAGCTTAGGAGTTATATTAACGAAATTTTACGTTGTTAATGGAACAATATAAAAAAAAAACTCATTTTTATTTATCATCTCAATTTTCTCATGTTTCATTGTAATTATAATTTAATTAATGTTTCGTGTTACAAAGCTTCAAAATATTTTTACTTGCTTTTTTTCAAAATTTCGCTGCAAAAACAAAACTATATTGTTTGAATAAATTCTGTAATTTAATGAAGTTAAATGCCTCATTTTTAATTGCTATGTTCCTGGTGGGGGAGGATGTGATGTTTACTGTTCATGTGTTCTATTTTAACATGGATTTTTTCCATATAAAAACTTGAAACCTGAGACTTTAATAATGTGCATATAGTAATTTAGTTTTTATAGATCTCCATTGCTTTTTGTTAGCACATTTTTAAATTTAAAAAGAAAAGCGAAGTAGAAGATCGTTAAAATATTCTTATAACTATTAGCCTTTTAAGCATTGAATTACAGGATTCCAGATTGCTGAGCCCATAACAAATGCTTATTTTGTCTTTCTTAATTTAAGAGAAAGCAACAGAAAGTGCGAACTGGAATACCGCATACTTCAGGGTCCTCCGTACCTATCCAAACACGTAGTATAACCATTTGAAGGTACCTGAAGAGTGCTCTGTTTTAAGATCAGGGCTGAGCAACTCCTGCTTCAGTACCCCAGAGGTATTGATTTGCAATGGTAACATAAAGGACTTTGTGACCACGAACACATTAGGGAACAAAGTAGATCTTCGACCGGCTGGCATCATTCGCGGGACCCTTCGGTTACAAATTTGACGTCTTACCAATCAGATCACCATGACCCTGTACTTCCAATCAAAAGTATGCATAAATTGAAAGATAACCATTTATAACCTTCATAATTTAAAACTCAAGCAGTTGTGGAAACTCATAAAAAAATTCCAGTTGAGAGTTGAATATCTTACAAAAATTTAGAAAATATCGGCGATCTAATAAGCTGAATTTTAGTCATTTTCGTATAGGCGACAAACTGTAAAGGATAGCTCGCCAATTTTCAACATTTGCTTGCAATCGTTTAGTGTTTCTAGGACGTGATTCATGCTAAGGATTAACCCTACACTGCATGATTTTTTTTGTTCTTTGAAAAAAATATATCTGTTTTTCAATGCAATAAGAAAACATGGGAAAATATTTTTTTTAATTTAATTTTGAGTATAGTTGGTTATATTTGCTTTAAAGATACCTAATACTTGCTTTTTATGTTTGAGTTGCCTTATGACTACATTTTGCTGATCATAAGGAAAAATATTGGCAACACGATGCAATGTAGGGTTAGAAACAGATTTATTTGAGAACATTCACCGAATTATTCATCGCACTTCCGATCTTCCGAATATTATTATAAAATACAAAATAGACGCATACCAAGCTAGCGTATTCAAACTCTAGAGTTGAGAATTTGCATGGCTGTATGCTCAGATTATACCTTAAATGACCTGTGCTCAGCAGGCGAAGATCTCTAAAAAAATGTTTTTCATTGATTGCTCAAATCAGATGTATTTCAACGTAACTGAAAAATTCATTTATTTTTGAAAATTTTGACTAATTTATGCATTTATATTTTCGCTGATTCACAGCTTTAGAGCTCGAATACGCTACTTGGCGGTGATTTAGTAAAAACTTTTTACAGGTAACACGTTGCACTCCACGTGAGGCATTCTACGTGAGTGGCAGCGATTGAGTGTTTTCTTTTTGCTTCGCTGAGAATAGGAATGCAATTTCGAGTAAGGTTAATTGTGGATCACCATTTGGATTTTTGTAACAAGTGAGTGTCATAACTGTAAAAAATTATTTTTTTACGGTACGCTCAGACTCATTAACGATCAAACTTTTCTGAGAACGTTTACATTTTAAAATTTAATAAAATCTAGAAAATTCTATTTGTCGATGCACATTTTTTATAGATTTTAACTTGAACAATAATTCTATCGCTAAAAATATCAGCGAAATTGTAAATAGAATTCTAAACGGTTATTAAGCCTTTTCACTGATAGGTTTCTTGCAGAACAGTTTATTTTTAGCATTTTACATTTCCCCAAGGGCCGATCCATGGTTACGGTCGTTACATTCACACAACTTCAGCTGCTCATATATTATTCACAAATGCAGTTAAAGTTCTAATGAAAACAGGGAATGATAAAGCTCCCCCCCCCCCAACATGATTATCACCAAGCGTTAGTTTGAAATTATTAGTGGAAGTTGTAGAAAAATCTCAAAAATGTGTGGATACGGTCGTTACAAAAAAAAAGACATGGTTTTTTGAGTGCTATCAAACACTCCCACTTTTCTGTGAATCTATTGCACGTATGATCTTCTGGATTTTTATAATAATTGTTCAATAAATAAGGCTTGATATCATACAAAGAACTTAGCTTTTTTGTTGAAAAATAAATTTTTATGAATTTTTTTATTGCGGTTACGGTCGTTACACGTCTGACCATTTTCAATATATATGTTTGCTAAAAATGAGTAAACGGCCATTTTAATTCATTTTTCCGCCACTGGCGGAAAAAAAAATCCCAACACCAAGAAAAAATTGCCGTAGAGTAATGAAATTTGGGTAATGCAATTGTCTAGTTAACATGTTTAAATGATTAAATGTACAAGATCACTGGCTAATTTAAGCTCAAGAAAATGCTGTGCAAATGTGAAATTATGTTAATTTAATAGAGGGTGTAACCTCCAGAATTTTGAAGGCAAGCCTGCAAGCGTGCATGCATTATGTCATACAGGTGCCGAATGACACTTTGTGGTATGGAGTTCCATGCTTGTTGCACTTGCTGTGTCAATACTAGGGCCGTCATTGCTGACTGTGGATGATGCTCGAGGTGCCATCCCATGATATCCCATACGTTATGAATTGGAGACAGACCTGGTGATTTTGCAGGTCATGGTAACATGTCAGCACTCTGTAGAGCACATTGCGTTACAGCAGCGATGTGAGGGCGAGCGTTATCCGGTTGGAAAACGCCCCTTTGAATGCTACTCATGAAGGGCTGTACTACTGGTTAAATTAACAGACTGACGGCAAATTTTCAGTCAGTGAGTTTGGGATAACCACAAGAATGCCCCTGCTGTCGCAGGAAATTGCTCCAGAGACCATAACTCCAGTTATGAGTCCCGTGTGTCTAGGCCGTAGACCGCTTGGATGCAGGCAGTCCCCTGGCCTCCTTCTGACCAATATACAGCCACCACTGGCACTAATTCAGAATCTGTTTTCATCAAAAATTACAACAGATCTCCACTCCGACCTTCAGTGAGCTCTGTCGTGGCACCACTGCCGTCGGAAAAGGCAATGGTTTGCAGTCAATGGAATACCGGCTACAGGCTGCCTGGCTCAGAGCTGTCCTTGAAGTAAACAGTTTCTTACCGTTCCTTGGGTCACGACGGTACCAACTGCAGCTCGAATGTCAGCCGCAGATGCAGTACGATGCGCCACAGTCGTACGCAAGATTCGGCGATCTTCCTTCAAGGTCGTGCCACGTGGCAGCTCGGAACTCGATCTTCTTGAGATAGTACCATCCCTTGCCCATAGCTTCCAATAATCATGCATGGTGGAAACATTCCCACCCAAGTCTTTCTGCAATATCGCGAAATGAAAATCCACCTTCTCGTAGCCAATTTGTACGACCTCGTTTAAACTCGGTGAGCTGTTGTTAATGGCTTCTTCGTCTTCTTAAAAGGTACTCCTGGCTAACATGAACGCAATTCGTCCAATTTCATGGGAAAATAATACACACGAGCTTCACAACACGCTTTTAAAACCAGCCTTATTTGCATGTTCTGAGTGACGCCAGCTGCGCCACACTTATGCGCGGAACACGAAATTTCAATCGATGTCATCTTTCAGTTGTATAAACACGCCTACCAAATTTCGTTTATCTAACACAAGTCTTTCTTGGAATTGGGATTTTTTTTCCGCCAGTGTATAAAGTTAAATAAGAGACATATGAGCAGAAAAGTTCTCCAGTTAGTTCATTTGATAAGATATAATCTTCAATTGATTACTATAGACTTAGTAGCTACGTTTTCCCATGAAACTTCACCAGAATAACCACACCTCCCAGTCTTTCTTCAGATATTTTAGCTCCACTAAATCCTCATAATCATCTGTGACTTGAGCTCTGTATTTCTTCAGTACTCTGCTTAGAAAAATTTCTACAAATTCGCTTATTACGTAAATGGTACTGATTGTACCGGACACCTAATTGCTTCAACTACAAGTGTTCGTTTCATTAAACATTTTTAAAATACTCACACATTAAGATTTTTTTCTGCATAAATCATTTGCCCTCGTCCTCCCTTTATCGAGATTTTCATTTTAAAGGCTTAAATTTAAGTGAAGCTCCAAATTTAAAGGCTTCTGGGGAAATAGAAGGCCGACTATTTCACCATCTGCATGTGATAGGACAGCTATCAGCAAAGCATGCGAAAAGATCTCCCATCACAACCTGAAACTCGCTAAATTTAGTGACTTTATTACAATTTCGGCAGAGTTTAGGACTTTATAATTCGAAAACGAGGAGGTGAGGGCAAATAATTTATAAATCCAGCAAAATGTTTTACTACAATGTTTCAAATGCAAATAACTTAATTTTTTTTTCATTATTTCACTTTTGTATGGTTTTCTGGTGAACATCAAATGACCCCTAAGCCAAATTTGTCTAGGAACTAACGTAAACGGTATTTATAGTAGGAAAGCTCCTTTATAGGAGCTTTTCCACGCTATAAGAGATGAATACCCCCAAAGTAACTTTCAGATGCATCAGTGGATTTATGTACCAAATTTGGCAAAGATCCGACGTGAACTGTGAATTTAGACCTAAAACATGTAACACCCGTAACCAACACAGCACAAAAACGAAAAGGTTTTTTGAAAAAATTATTAGTGCATGTTTTTAGAATAAATGAGTACACTAACAAACCTAACTGGCAAACTTCTACCTCAAATAGTTATTGTTACAGAATAATAAATACTTGTTTTCGGTTACGGTCGTTACAAAGATTCTAGATAATTTTGGCAGCCTGTAATTAAAAACGAATACAACCTCGAAAGAAATGGATTGCTGGAAAAGATCAAAGGGGGTGCCAATCTTCCAAATTGAACCCGGTGTGGCCAGGGTCTAAGCTGGAAACGTGATAATTTTTAACTGAAAAAATGGTTAGAAAAACCGTAACTTTAGGACGTTGAAACCATGTTTACAGTAAAAACTAGGATATTTTACACATTGAATTAGGAAACTATGTTTTCTTGTGAATAAAATGACATATAACATGTTATCATTAAGTGAGTTTCATATTTTGATGTCTATGTCCTATTTCTCATGGATTGGCCCCCAACAGAGTGCATATTTGAAAACAAATTTCTACTGTAGTTTTCCGAGCAATTACTTTTTATAGATGCATCTACTGCAATTCTAAAATTATCGTTCGTAGCATATTTTGATTGAACAACGGAAAGAAGGAGGAAAATACTCGCCAGAAAGAATGAGTTGCTTTAATTTCTAAAGTTTTACTCATTTCAAAAAAAAATAAATAACAAAAAAAATCATACATACCATCAAATATCACTAATTAATTTAGTTTAAAAGCAATTAAAAGAAAACGGCTTGCGTGTTTTACCTTTCATAGACAATGGCCACAGCGCCCCCTATACTTCGATGGAGTTGCGAATTTATTGAATTCGTTGAAAATTTTTGCAAACGATAAATTAAAGTAAAATTCTTCATGAACTAACAGTTCGAACTGTGTTTCTTTCTAAGCATATTTCTTGTCAAATAAGTTATGGCCTATGTAGAATTGAATGAAAATTTCAAGCCTATGTCTCGGGAACTGTTAGAAGAATGGTTGCTTGATTTAGCAGTCAGAAATAGCAAACGTATCGCATCAGCATCAGCCTTGGATTTTCAATGGTCTTCAGATGTCGTCGAGTTCATTTTTAACGCTTGTAATTTTCTAAAGGCTGGAAAGAATGTGAAATACATCGCTGTCGAAATATTTGAGAAATTTGTAGCTAGCCATGTCATGGAACTCTTTCAGTGTATGAGGAAAAGTAGAAAATCAGCATGTCCTTTAAAGCGGCAAGATATTGAAGATAGAATTTCTCAGCAAAGCGTTCTACGTGTAATGACAGCTATCCAGTTGGCAAGCAAGCTCGAATCTCACTACCAACATTTGACGCCTATGAATGTTTCAAATTTTTTAGCTAAATCTGGTAAAAGTTACAGCCTTGGCGGCATTTTAAATTCAGAATTTCGAGTGATGCGAACACTGAAATATTCACTGAATATCACAACTCGAGCTTTGTATCTCGAAATGTTGCTTTACATTTTATTCGTAAATGACCCGAGAATTGACAGAACTCTTGAGGCCGCTGCTTTCAAGATTTTAGATATAGTTTATATCTACCGGAAGCATGTTTATAATCATTTGTACGAAAATATCACAGGGAGAAAACCGAATTTAAGCAATGAAACTGAAGAGGCGTTTTTGAGGATTAAAGCTGATTTCATGCTGCTAAGCACGGCTATCATTGGAGCTACTGCGTTTTTGATATTTAAAAATTATTTTGAAACGATTGTAGAGCAACTGCATCAGGTAACAAGAATTTTAAGGCGAGATGTAAGGAATTTCAGTTTAGTTGTTGTTGACGTTATGAACATGCTGCTGGTCGAGTAACGTAAAGTTTTATTGTTCAAAAGAAAGTTTTAATTTGTTCAAACATTTATGTTCATAACTAAAATTTGAATTTACGCTTATTTCCAATTTTTTCTGCATAAATTCATTATTACCTTTTTAATGAAAATAATTCTAAAAATATTTTTTAAATTACTTTGCATTTCAAAACTGATAGCAGTAGTAATGCTCAACACTAGAACAGTAAATTAATTTAATAATGAAGTTGATTGTTATATATTTATGTAATGCTTTGTTTAAAAGCATTGTCAAAGCGTGAAGTATTATTCTATTAAATGTGTATGAAATTAAGGTATGAACAGCATTTTATTTTTTTGTGCTAACCTGTGTTTAAACTTCCTAATTAACTTATTCATATATTTACTTATTTTTTAAGGAAAGTAAATAGTTTCTTATTCGTTGACCATTGGATAGTATTATGTACATGCTTTTTAAATAATTTAAAACAAAATAGATTTCCTGAAAAATGTAGAAAAAATGTATTGGAATTTCAGGTGAGGATAGTAAAAGAAGTATAAAAACTAACGTTTTGGACATTTATTTGTTCATAATTTAGTGGCACTTTATATCCATTGCGTAGTAAAATTATATTTTGTTCGTTTTTTTTTTTTCATACCTCGATCAAGTGTTAATGTTGTACATACAGAACAGCTTTGCAGCTTTGATGATGTATCAAAAATCATGTTTTTTTTTTTTTTTAATGTGTCAGAAAAAAGTTTAATTTTCATAAATTTGAATGTTTTACATTAATAAGTGTTTTCTACGTAAACAGATACACGAATGGTTTGGCTTACAATTTTTTAACCCTCGACACAACAAAGAAGAGGGTTATAAGCTTGACGTGTCTGTGTATCTGTCGATCTGTGTATCATTCTGAGAAACTCTAGCGCCTAAAGAATGGACCGATTTTGAAAAAAATTTTTGGAGTTTCGATGGTAACGATGCATCTCGCTTATGCCTCAGCAACACTTTCAGCAACTACAACAGCAGGCACAGTCATGTCATAGCAGCAAAATACTCAACAACAACAGGCTTTTCCGCACTCCATGTGATCCAAACATCGGTCTATAATCTCCCCACTCTTTGACGTAGGAGGGAATTGTGGTGTACACATTTAGAGAACCCTTTATCCGATTTTGCTCCTGAGCCGTGAGGTCGTTTTGACTCAGGTAAAGTACTGGGTACATTATCACATAGGTTCGTGGATCAAACATTTCGATTGGGTCCCACATCATTGAAGATCGTGCAAAATTTTTTGGATTTCAATCTCGAAAGAGCGGAGAGCTTCTGAACCCTATAAATTGAATGCTGAAATTTCGAACGATTTTAGAAATAATTTGATAAGTTTGATAGGTATAACCAAGGCTTCACTAGATAGCGTTTTATACAGGCTGTATCATTACTCAAAACATCAATGGTAAAGATTTGCCCGCTAGAGAGCGCTGAACAATGACCACCCAAACGTTTGTTTACATTTATTAGCAGTTTGTTTCTGCTGTAAAAAGTGATGTTTATCCTATCTTTAAGGGTTAAAAAATATTGATATAATTAACTGAAGTCGAGTACTGAGTGAATTAAAGCCGGAGGCCTTATTAGTACTCGTTTTTAGGGGAAATAAATTCCCTTTTCAGGTAAAGTTGGTCACAACTTATGATTTTGTCATACGACATTCATTCATTGTTTACTTTCTTCGAATTAGCAACATATAGCAAGGGCGTTCAATTTTGACATCTCTGCATTAATAAACTATACGCTTAAATTCGCAGCCGATAAGTAAAAAATGTAGCAATGAAATAATATTGTTCTAATTACTATTTTGTTTCATTATTGTTACTCACACGATCTTAATTGCGACGCAAAATCTCA
>JAXGGA010021465.1:0-16530 GCA_038373865.1 Uloborus plumipes | reverse complement strand
TAAAAATGTATTATATTTGTTTATACAATAGTTCAAGGTCATTGAATCAGTTTTATTGCTGTGTGCAGGTCTATACATAATTCTCTAATACATAATTAAATTTGCAGGAGGGGTAGGGGACACAAACGCTTGCTACTCCGTTTTACATGCATAAAAATAATTATACCTATTTATTCAACAGTTCAGTGTTGTCTTATCTGTCGTATGCATGCATAGATATTTTCTAGCGTGCAACAAAATTGGCAAGAGGTGCAAAAGGACAAAATCACCTGATTTTACCTTTTATATGCTCAAATTTATTATATTTATGCATCCAACAGTTTACCATCATTGAATATTTTGTATTTTTATGTGTGCAATGTTATTTTCTACCATAAAATCAAATTTACAGGAGGTGTATAGACAAAAACACGGCTCGGAGTCACAGAGCATTGCAATATAGAATATGTACTCTTCATGTGGTGTGGGATACGGAAATTTAACGGCTCAAAACTTTCCTAATAGATTAACTTTCTACTAGGCGGAATACTTTCAAACAGTTTGTTTTACATAATCAAATCAACGATATTAAAATATTAAAAATAAAGGTAACATGGTTGCTGACACGTGTTTCGGCGTAGAGCGGACGCAACGCAAAAACAATTGTTAAGCTACAGGCGTTAAACCGCAGTCTTCACAGAAGAATGCTTGTTATATTACACTTAAGCAGTTCACTTCATTAAATTCGTAGGGTTTTAAAAAAGTATATGCAAGAAGAAATGGCAGAAATATTTTTCAATGCATATAAGATCATTTTGCGGTGCGAAACTTGCCCACACGAGCTCTACTACACTGCAAAAAAAAGTTGTTTTTACAGTATAATACTTCTAATTTTAAAGTAATAAACAGTGAGAATTGTTGGTTTCACTGTGTAATAAACTGTAAAATTGCTTATTTTACAGTACTAAACTGTAAAATTGCTAGTTGAGTTTACTACTGCGCATTTTAAACTGCAACCTCTGCTGCCAGTATTATATTGTTTTTTTACAGTATAATACAGCTAATTTTATGGTAATAAATTGTAAACTTACTAATTTTACAGCATGAAATTGTAAAATTGCTCATTTTACAGTTTATAACTGTGCACTTGCTGTTTTAAACTGAAAACTCTGCTCACAGTATTATACTGCAAAAAAAAAAAAAAAAAAAAAAAAAAAAAAAAAAAAAAAAAAAAAAAAACCGGTATATTTTTCGCAGTGTGCACGGATAATGTACTGTTTTCAAAATCGTTTTTGTGTGTTCTGTGGACTAATTTATGATAATAGACCTATCAATCACAAAATACGTTACAAATACCTAAATCCTTGTTTTATGGAATAAACTTAATGAAAAGCTCGAACTTTCTTTCGATATAATGCTAATAAGCTTTAAAGAGTTCCAGAAACGTTTTTTCTCCGCTCAGCAACGAACCTGTGTTATTTAGAACGTCTGTTGCTGAGCCAAAAGAATATCATTTCAAAGAATACTGCATTTTTTAAGTGACACTGTATAAAACGTTTTCTACTAAATACTTCATTGCTTTGAAAAAAATATAACGGTTATGAAAGCAATTTTAACAGTTTATCAATTCAGAAAATCATAAGTAAAATGCTAAAAAAAAATCCATTTTTTTCTATTAAAAAAATATCATTCCTGTTTAGAAGATGCATTTCAGAAATGGTTGCTGGTTTTATCGAAAACCTGCCAAAACTGTAAAAGCTTAAGACACCAACGTAGTTTTAAGGTTTCACTCGCATAAGGTTTCAAAGGAAAACAATGGGTAAATAAAAACTTATTGATTTTAAATTTATGAATGTTTTCTCCAGCAGTACGGATGAGGAAAATGGATATAAAATAAATATATGTTGAACCTTATTATCAGAAAATACAAAATTTATTATTTTGTTTCTTGTTATTCTTGGAACGGTGTTTTCAAAACTTGAATTTAACATTGCTTTGATATAAATAAATAAATAAATAATTTATAAATAAAAATAAATAAAGTAACAGATTTTGTTTAGAACATGTCATTTGAACCTAATGGGGAGCTGCGCATCCAAAGGTGAAAAATGCACTTTTGCTTTTTTTGAAAAATTACTTTTTGATAAAAAGCAAGCTAAACTCAACTTTCAAGGCAAGTGTTTTTTATCTTTGTCATTAACATGCCCCACAGAATGCATGTAAAATGTACTCCTAATAAAACTCCTAAATACGAAATTTAAAACTCCTAAATACGATATTTTAACCTCAGCCTGTAGTCCTCAGTGTTTTTCCGCTACACAAAATATACACACAGGCATACTAATTTCAAAATGTAGCGAAAATATCCCAAAGTGAGAAAAAACGCAAGACAATAGACAATATCAGTGTAATTGTTCAAAATTACACGCGGAGAATCGTTACTTGAAGGTGAAACATACGCAAAGTATTTTCTTCGACATCGGCATATTCAAAATATGTGTGTACGATAAAGTTTAAAACCGGTTAACGTACCTATAGGTAATGTGATAATGTGCGCAAATAGGTAATGTGCGCTTGGTGTACTGAGCAGCAGATTGAAGAATAAAAACGGTAACGGAGGGAAGAGAGACGTCAAATGGAGATGTTTCTGGAAGAAAGAACAATTGGAAATACGGAATCGCAACTTTCTGCCTCTGAAGTTTCTCAAAATCGGAATCGGCCTCAGATTGTTATATTAAGACCATGATAATCTTTATAAAGTACGGATGGTACTATCTAAAGAACAATATAAACTCTTAAAGAGTACTTAATGATGGTCAAGCCTTTGTTTCGGCTCCCATAGGAGTACAAGTTTTAGGCAAACTGCGTATGAGGCTCGATTTATATGCAGGAAGAATATATGTTAGCTATTCTCTTAAGCACGCTCATCTAAACTTTAGTTTGAAAAAAGAGTATAACAGCTTGAAGTAATGAGCACATGTCATGTTTGAAAATGAGTCCCGGTTTAATCTGAAGAATGTGTGGAATTTATCTTTTCTGGGGAAATATATATATATATATATATATATATATATATAGAAGTTGAGAAATTGTCCCTTAAGTGTCGAAAGATGCGTAAATTGGAAAAAACAACAAAAGAACAAATTGAAATTTTAGCAAACATTTTAAAATTTACGAAACAATTTAAACAGATAAAAAGAACAAACATGGGTAATGTGCTGCCTAATCTTCAGAGAGCAGGAGCAGCGGTTAGAATATTATTAACTTTGTAGGTTTCAAAAGAGGTAGGCTATTAACAAGTCAGCTGATTTATTATAAAACGGTAATAAATGCATAAAATTTAGAAGATTTGAATCAGTAAAATTGAAATTTTTTATGTATCTTCTGTATTATTTAAGTTGTGATTGAATAAAATGAGATATGCTGACAAATTAAATAACCACCCCCCTGCTCTTAGGGTATATATATATATATATATATATATATATATATATATATATATATATATATATATATATCTGAAAAAATCAGCAAAGCACTTGATAAGTTACATAATTAAAATAGAATATCAGCAGAGCTTAAATGTTTGTATTTATTTTTGCATTTTTATTTTTTGAAGGCATATGTGAATGATAAAAAGGACATGTGGATGACACAATGGGTATGTGAATATAACACAGTAAGTATGTGAAAAACACAAACACAATAGGTATATTAATGAAATTTTTTAACCAGTAAACTGTTAGACATAATTTTTAAACATTGTACTGTCATAGTTTGGCTTTTGATTCATCCACGTGCCTTATATTGGGGCATGTGAATAACAATCGAAAAAGGGCATGTGAATGACAAAACACAAGTAATTGTGTTCTCAAAAAGTCATATCTGAATATTTTTCGGCTTCACTTCGAATTAGAACTCACAAATGTAAGCCTTAGGATTATTTATTGTCAAAATTTATTTACATGTACATTTTACATGCATTCTGTGGGGCATGTTAATGACAAAGATAAAAAACACTTACCTTGAAAGTTGAGTTTAGCTTGCTTTTTATCAAAAAGTAATTGCAGAACAGCAAAATTAATCCTCATCCAGGAATAACAAAGTTCCATGCTTTGTTTTAAGATGTGTTGCCAGATTTTGAAATATAACATTTCAGAGAAAAATATCTATACTTTTTAGACATGTGGATGACTGATAATCGCTGGGACAAAGCTTAGATTAACTTTTAGAGATATTATTTTCATAATATTTTGCTTTTTTTGTGATTTACATCTTGCACACATTCATATTTATAAATAAAAAACTCTTGAGAAAAAAATTAATTATTTTTTTTAAATCTATATTCCATTGATTGTGAAAATGGCACCTATGGGACAGGGCATGTGGATGACATTTCAATCTAATATCCATTTTTTAAATAAATAATAATTAAATATTGACATTGTTGATAACGGAAATTATAGAACAAAAGACGCATAAAAATATTCCCAAAATAGTTTTTTATTAAATTAAAAACAAAAAGAGCAATCAGTATGGAACACAAATTTGCCCATTTTTGTAGAATCACCCATATATGTAATACGAAAAGACATCATGTTACATCAAACAGTATCAAACCTATAACCGTACAGAATTCCATTAATTTAACACGAAGTCTGAAATAACAGTGGAGAAATTCTTTAATGTTATACTTGATTGTTTCGCATTCCTGTTCATGGATGGTAAGAACCTTTTTCACCTTGCCGTTCTGTTTAACAGCTATCCTTATAGGCAAAAATAAACCCACATGCAGTGGCCCAGCCCACACTTTTCTTGTGGTTGATAAGAATTCTTAATATTCTTTATTTTTGCATAGTTTTCTTAGAGGATAACCATACTGTACAAGCATTTTTTTCCGCCCTTCTTACTTTGACATCCTCAAATAGTTACACAAACATCAATTAAACTTAACTTTTGGACAGCAGTGTAAGTACATATTTACGTTTTGTCAAAACTAGCACAAATTGATACGATACAAATAAAAGTAAACTTTCCGACGTATGTTAAGTATAAAACGTTTCATGATTGCAATATTTTATTCACTTTGCTCAAGATAGCGTAGAACTACCTTGACAGCCCTAGTGAAATGTCCGACCGGAGTTGTTGGGACAGCACTAACTGTAACATAGGATGAAACTTGATGTAGTTGAAATAGGATGAAACGTGGATTGGAATTGGCTGTGCAAAAGAAAAATGGATCTGCACTATAATTTGGGTGCATAAATAGCAAACAAGATCACTGAAGTTATCTCTGACTTAAAACAGGAAATGAAAGGAGAATAGCTTTTTATTCCTCAACCTGATGCACCAAATGTTCAAGAGTCATGTTCCATGATCTTAAGTGGCATACTAATGTCGTTTTACGTCATATTGATACTATTAAAAGTATCACAGCTGTTGCGATTACTACTAGCACAACTTATAGTTGTATTTTCTTCATTTAAATGGAGAATTTACGTTTTCTCGAAGAAATAATGTTTACTATAACTGTAGTTTACACAAGCTACACTACAGCCTTGAAATTATGAAAAGGACTAATGTTCATTAAATATTTTAAATGGTCAATATAATGGTAAAATACACACAATTAGCAGTTCTTAATTCAGCTTTAGTGGAAATCTTGCAGAATAAATGTTAAAAAAACATTTAGTTTTGTCCCTGAAAAAAAAAATATATATATATACATACAGGAATATAAATTAAAAAACAAATTATAAAATATAAATAAATAAAGAACATCTTTCTAATTTATACTTAGAGTTAAAGATATTTTTTTTTAAAGTGGTTTTAACTCAAAGCATAAAATGTTCCAAATAGTTCTGAAAAGATTATTAAAAATTCCCTTTCTTTATAAGAATTAAAATAAACACATCAAGTGAAACCCATATTCCAATAATGGCTTTGTGATTTTTGTTTATTTCTTCTTCTTTCAAATAACATTTCAATGAAATCTTTTTCGAATAGAAAGCTTTTTTCTAAAATATTGAAACGATAAACATATCAATGAGATTAAATCCAATAAATTTTTCCTCTTTGCGCTATCAATCCTTCCCATCTCAAGTTTAAGTACGGTATTCTTCCAATCTATAAAATCAAAAAACCTTCTTTTCTACATTAAGGAAATACGATTATGTCATGGGATCTTTTATAACTTTTGAAAGCTTTGGGGAAATGTAAAAGAGTGTTTAAAAGTTCCTTCCACTCCAACCTTAAAGTCAAGATTTGCATTACTTTGAGGTCTATAAATAGAATCTAGTTATTGATGGGATTCTGCAAGTTTTATCAAAAAAAATATATATATATTTGCTTTGTAGATATCTAGACGTTTTGACACATGGCGGAAGGTTCGATTGAAAATATATTTAAAGTCGGAACTTTTGAGAAATACTTTAATATTTTGTGCCACAAAGTGTTACAGTAAAGGCAGATTTTTATCACTTACTTTGTAAATTTTAGCATTTAATGCCTCAATTCGTGCCAAACATATACGTCTTAGTACCTTCTGCCAAGAGTTTAAGTATACTATCTAATAACACGAATATTTTCAAAGATAAAAAACCACCATAGTTGACGCTTTAGTTAATAATATCCTTAATACCTTAATTTAATGCAAGAAGCTTTTATGAGTATTTCTTGGGTTTTTGTAAAAGAAAAGTTTCCGCGCAATTATTACATTGTCTATACGAGCCTGTGCGCTCTTTATGATATTTATAGCACATAAAGTTTGATGCAAAATGATCATTAAGAAAGATTAGCAAAAAATAAACACCATTTCTTTCAAAGTCACATGAAAATTAAATAATTTGTTCGAATCAAACTACAGTAATTTGGCCTGATTAAAAGGATAAATTTAGTAAAGACACGCACTCAAAAATTGATCACGCTAAAATTCTTAAATACTTCTATTTCTTACTTAGTTATCAACAAACATTAAAACTAGCTGTTACAAGCTCGTATTTTGCAGCTGAAATTAATTTTCAAGAAAATTGCACGATATTATTTGATTTTCATTGCTGTTAAACTCAGTTTCAATGTTTGACTTTGTTTACACAACAACTCTCGGAATTTCAGCTTGCCGGCATCACATAAAGTTATTTTCTCGACAAAGCAATTATGAAATTATGAAGACCTTTTTCTATCGATAATTACTGCGTAAACATTTATTAGCTTTTAAAGTCAGGAACTTAAAACTTCGTGTCAACACTCTTTAAAAAAAATTCTGCACATTAATTAATGCTTTTCATTAACAAATGCAATTAGGAATTCGTACTTCTCTTCTAGGTCTTTTCTTGGAAACATTTCTAATTTATCAATGCTCATTATTTACAAATATAATTGGAAATATACTGTAATAAATGAACTGCTGTTTTACAGTAACATTTGTTTAGTTACTGTTACAGTTGTTTAACTGTAATAAACTGTAAAACTAGCAATTTTAGCTTCTTACTGTTAAGTTACAAATTTTAGTTTATTGCCGTAAAATTGAACCGTAGAAAACTGTAAAAACAACAGTCTAGTGCTGGCATCAAAGGTTCCACTTTAAAACTGTAAAATGCACGCCTGTAACCTAAAATTAGCAATTTTGCAGTTTATTACTATAAAATTAGAAAATTTCCAGTTTAGTAGTATAAGCATAGAAATTTTACAGTTTAATACTGTAAAACTAGCAATTTTAACAGTTTATTACTATAAAATTAGCTGCATCATACTGTAAAAACAACATTCATTTTTTAGTGCGGGGTTCTTTTGATTCTATTTATCTGCATATTCTGCTTATCATTCAAAAATGTTTAATGCCAACAATATGTGTCTATAAAATGTGTTTTACTCCAAGGAGAGATTATTTACCATTCAATATGAAAAATTACTCAAAAATTTACTCACAAATAGACGTTCGAATGATATTAAAATTTTTCGGAAAAACAGCTTATCATTAATAATCTCTTCGTTGTTAGTCAATACACTTATAAATTGAAATGTCTATTTTTCATCACTCCTTTGTTCAATATAAATCATTTTTTTACACACATTGCATTAGATTTTAAACGAATCTACATTCTTATAGCCTGAATCATTACTCAGTTTTTTTAAAAAAAAAGAACTAAGATCTTCCAGGAAAATATTGGAAGTTAAAATTCAGAAACATCCAAGAGCATGCATGGAGAACAGTTCCACATTCGTGCGTAAGTAGTTATTCCAGCTTCGCTTTATTCAGATTGTATTAACAGCGTCACTTCCAATCATTAAGACCATTCGAGGGGATACACACGCTCTTCCCAGCTGATTAGATCGAAAATCAATAATATTCCTAAAACTAAACTGGGATGCTCTTGTTGCTTCTTTTTCTTACCTTTTCGACACTGGTATTGATCAAGAGGTTAAAGCAAACCCATGCAAGAAAAATAACTGTCTTTCTTTTATTTACTTCTTTTTCTTATCTTTTTTTCCCTTTGGATTTTCACGATATTTGCTGAGTTTAATTGTTTATAGGGATTTGGCGCTTAAAAGGGTCGTAAAATATATACCATTGGAACTTCTTAACCGAAAACTGCGAAAATAATCGCGTGCTACTGGAGCGTTGGCTGCTTTTTTTGGACTTTATCAGTCCCTTAGACTGCTTTCATTTAGAAGCACCCTGAAGGGAGGTCACTGGGATCTCTTAAAAATTTCCTCATTCGGCAAATTTGGACTGACGATGTCCCAAATTCAGGGATAATATTACATTTTTTTTTCGCAATTATATATGTTGAGAGTGTGTAGCTGCAATTTTTTCTTATTTTATACATATTTGTAACCTTAGAAAATAAGGAAAACCAATTTATAAAACTTCATTTTTTTGTTGATCTGTCATTCGGTCAATATATTTGTTTTCCAATCATTCGTTTTGGCAGTTCAAAATACACCCCCGTAGTTATTTATCAAAGTTCAGTGTGAGTGCTCGTATTTTATCATTCGGATCATTCCAGAATTCCCTTACTGCAAATTGAGAATTTTCCCCTAATCAAATTTTTTTTAGTTCGGGGTGCCCCTTTCTTCATTTGTAGGAAACAGCTTGTTTCACCACGAACGAAGATATATGAGGTTTTCGACAATCATTTACATGTTTCAGGCTTTTTGAGGAACGTATCAATACCGTCTACGTGTTCATGTAATATTCTATGGCATGATCTAGGTTTTAAAATTACGTTGCATGCTACTGAATCATGCCACTGTTTATACTTAAAACAAATTTATTGCATCTGTGCTTTCAAGCGATCGTTCTAGTCCCAGGAATACATGTAGAAGAATGTAGGGCAGCGTGAAATAGTATAGGTAGCTCATCTGTTCCAAAATGAATAAACAGGAAATCTGATCGGAGAATTATTGTATCTAAAAATTAAATAATAGTTTTGCGATCCTACTAGAGTTGAATGTTATTTTTCATTTTGGCAGATAAATTCAAAAAAAAAAAAAAAGAAAAAAAAATATGAGGGGGGGGGGGGTGGGATTCTCATCTTAAAAAAAACCATGGGATAAAGGGAAAAATAAAGTATTTTTGCAAGGAAATATTTTCTATTTAATAATTAAAGTATTTTTCATCAAACGGATTTGCAAATAAATGAACAAACGAGTAAATAACGAAACAGTGAAAGAATAAATAAATAAATGGTTTAATTCACTAATTTATTAGAAAAATGAGTGAATAAAATAGTGAAAGAATAAGAATATAAGTGAATTAATAAGCAAGGGAATATAAATGAATCAATGAATAAACAAATATATAAGTGATTTGATAAATTAATGAGAAAGTAAACGACATGAACTATTTTACTTGCCCCCATCACTTTGCTCTGTGTGTACGTGACAAATTTCATTGAACATGCCTAATATAAGCTAATTAATTATTGCATTGGACGTCAATAGATCTTAATTAATACTTAAAATAGTAATTACAAGAACTTTACAACTTTTATAATATAAATATTTCTGATAAATCACGAAATATTACAATAAGAGTATTAAATTTTGGAAATGACTTGCATTTTTCTTTCTCGCTGATCCTTAGGGCTATTTATTTTATAACTGGAATGAACTATGTTAAATGACTTGATTAAAGTGTTCCAAGATAGGTGGCGCAGCGAACTGAAAATATTTTCCCATTTCGCTTTGCCCCACATTCCTCTACACATTAAATAATCCTAATACCTCATCAATTGCAACAACTCAAAACTGAAATCGAAGCCAACTGGTTATAATAATTTAAATTCTGAACGATTTAATGATTCAATAACTCTTGTAAACGTAATATCCTTTCCAAAACCATTACCTAAGATTAAAATTAGAATAAAGCTCTAAAAGTACTCAAAAACTGGTCGTTCAGTTGAAAGCATTTACTCTGTTAAAGCGTTTAATTTAAAAAAATATAAGTGGCATTGATACCAATAAGTTAGCTGAAGATATATATTAAAGTTTTGCTATCTCTAGCCACACACTACCCATGATCACCTCCTATCAAATTGAATTAATAGAGCTTATAAATTTACTAAGCTTTAAATATTTACCCATTGTGGAAAAATATCACTCCTCAAAATAACTGATAGAACTTGAGCACAAATATACGCAAACTTCATTTAATACTCTGCCAGAAAGTTATCTCTCAGTTGCATTTAACTTCATTAATTTCCAGTGGAACTTTATAAAAGCAGCAAAATATTTTGAAAATCAGTTAACGTAGGCATTATTCATTGCCACATGATTCCTCCAATTTAATCAAAATCATTGAAGTATGAAACGTTGCTGGAAAAATCATCAGTGTAGAATTTGTGAAACTCATTAATTTGTCCAGTAATTATCTTTCACGGTTTTAACTTCGGGCAGAATCTTTAAGCTTGTGATCATAATTTAAGTGAAAGATGCAACAGTAATGTCTTCACACGATGTTTGTGTTCGAATCAGGTTGACTTTATGTGCGTTTTAAAATCAATTAAGATTACTTGTGCTGCGATCATATCTCTCGGCATTATTTCAAAAGAAATAGATACGTTTCTGAATTATGATAAAACTACCATTTCCTGCTTTAGCAGTTTTGACATAATGTTAAGTGAACGTTTTCCCGTGCATAAATGACGTAAGATAAGATTTAATGTTGTTTCCGAAAGTTAACTTTAATTTATGACTAATTTGTTGCAGCAAAGAAAGATACCGTATGAACTATTTTACAGCATATTTACATTAGTGTTTTTAACCAAGCCGCATAACACACTCGAATTATCTCATGTCATTAACGCTTTAAATTTGTATCTATTTCTACACTTAAATCACTCAATTCTTTTCACTGCACTGTTTCAGTTTTATTTATGCAATAATTAATGTGAAAACCACTGGTAATTTTCCTACTTCAATTTACTTAGTTCTATGAAATGCATAAGAAATATCTGTACCTCAGAACCAGCCTAACGTAAGTCCATTTTCGTCAGTTTTTGGTAGAAGGGAAAAACGATTGTCGAATACATCGTTTTTCCCCTCTACTAAAAAATGACGAAAATGGACTTACGTCAGTCTGGTTCTGAGGTACAGATATAACATTGAGTAACAAAGGTGCCTCATTTCACTACTTAAGTTACGAAAAAAAAATCCATTCACCAGGTTAAGGGCTAAATCTGGTTTTTAGGCAATAAATTAATAATACAACGCATTTTTATTACACTTTGAAATTAGCTTAAAATTTATTTCAAACAAATACTGGAGATTAATTTTAAGCAATTGTTGTCTTTCACGTAATACATTTTAGTGAAATTTGACATTGATGAAGCTTAAAAATAGGAGTACAAGGATTTTCCACAAAACGCGCAAGATTCATAAGTCAAGGTTATTTTAAAATTTGCATACGAGTATTAGCTAATTTAGAGCTTACAATTTCAAAACTGTTTTTAATTCTTATCTTTTCAAGTGCTAATTAAAAAAAATATTCTGGGAATGTTTCACTTTTTATTGCCTACTGTTTTCATTATTTACATTTCTTAATATACTCATTACAGTTCAAACAAAAACAAATGTCTAGATTAGAGTAAGTGGTTTTGAGTTATTATCATTGATTAAAAGCATCCAGTTTTCTTTGAGAAGTCAACTTTTGATGCTAAATAGTTGAAATTTCACTCAGTTGTAGCTTGTTATTTCCATGTTTCAATTCTACGGAATACATATGATAGTGTATGCATTCTCTTTTCAACTATTTTTAATTAAAAAGCTCTAAAAATATGTTGTCTGATTTTTACAAATGCATTGAAATGTTTTTGAACTAAGGTTGTCTTACCTTACATTTTTTTATATCTCATTTGTACAGTATCAGAATTAATTTTTGATATTTTTTACGGTACAGTTTTAAAAGCACTTTTTAAAAAAAATATATGATAAGGGTTCAAGGTTTCAATCCAAACTATATGAGTGAGATTAAAATAAATTCAATAAAACTTACAGAATTTACAAGGAGTGTTTAGGATTTAATCAAACGTAAATATTTTTCTAATGCTTTTTAAATTAGTAACCGGGCAGTGAAAACTATATTTATTAATCCATTTAATACAATGTTCGAAAAATAGCTTTTTTGCAAAAAAATATTCGTGTTCGTTAGTTTTAGCTAAGCAGTCAAAAATGTAGAAAATAATAATCTTCAACACTGGTATTTAAAAGTTCATTTCTATAGTATAATCAGCTACTTGAATTGGCATTTATTATTGTTTTTCTTCATTGATTTGGGTCAAAGGCAAGTTTAAAATGTCAACTTGAATATTTATGATGAATCCTAATATCTTCTACTAAAAAGGAACAGCAGATGTTTATTATTCTACTAAATTAAAAAATTTCTTGATTAATAAATAAAATATTTTATTATTGTTAAAAATTCTAACTAGGGGAACATGAGGCAAAGTAAATGAAGCAAATGGAAAAAAATATTTCATTCACTTATTCAGAGTCTTTTACTAAATCACTTACGTATTCATTCATTTGAATTTTCACTCATTAATGTATTATTTATGTATATTAAAAACAGTTCACTTTGTGCAAGAATAAGTAATAATCAAAAAACAAATGGATCAAATTAAAATTGGCAAACATGTTTCAAAGGCATAAAGCCTCCTTCTTCAGTGTCAAGCAAGAAATGGAAAGAACCAAAGTATCGGGAGAGACCCATTTGTGCTTTTAGACGTTGCTTTTCAATTTTTACTTATTTATGTATATGTTATTCATTTATTAATTTCGTTACTTTTCATCAATTCACTATTTTATTCACGGATTTATTTTCATCTCATGTATTTATTTATTTATTTATTCGTTTAGTGTTTCATCATTGGTTCAATTTTTTCTTTCATTCATTTGATGAACATATTTTGATAATAGAAAAAAATAATAGTTTGGTTTATAACTTTGCTGCATGCGAAATAAAAGAGCATTATCTATTTTATAAGTGGAAATTTGCGGCAAAAAATTTAAAATAATTTGTTGGTACAGCTTTAATTATCCAATACTTATTTCTTATGCAATTTCCAAATCATTTTTTTTCTGATTGTTTACTTTGAAAAACCTTAATTATCTTAACTATCTCCCTTTACCCCACGTTCCCCTATTTTTAACTATTTAAATATCTTCGTTATAGTTTAGAAATAGAAAACCTGCTCTAATTAAAAAGCATTCTTCTGAAGTATTAATTACATTAAAATAGTCATCGATTACACCTTTTTTCTATGGATGTGACTAAAAAAACTTCTATCATTAATTAGCACCATTAGGATTTTCTTATTATGAAAAATAAAAGTAATCAATGGCTATTAAAGAAAGCAGTCGTCATTAATTCGTAAATGAATCTCGGAAATATTGCCTTTTAAAACCGATCTGTGCACATATATAGCAATTTAACTAAAAAAACGTTAAACAATTACAAAGAATTTTCATAGAAATACACGAAAAAACGATTAAATCGTTTTTCGACTAGACCATTCATTAAATCAAAGCTAAACGCATGCGTGCAATAAAAAAATAAACAGCTTGATTTTTAAACTTTGCTCTTTTTTAAGATTTAGAAAGTAATTTTATGTTTATAGTGTCTTTTTGCTAGTGATTAATCGCAAAAAAGAGAAAAAAGAAAACACATAACTTTTAAGTAATTTAATCGACTTTGTCTGAACTTAACTGAATAAAGTTATGTTTGAAAAAATAGTTATGTCTGAAAAATCATTATCCCCATATACAAAAAGGGTTACTCAAAATAGGTTTTTTCTAGAAAAATAATACGTGTTATTAATAAAATAAAATAAAAAAAATCAGCAGGTAAAAAAGCTAAAATGTTTAATACGATTTCTCACCTCGAAAAAACAGTTTCAGAGCCGTTGTCACTTAGTCACTAAGTCGACTATAAGGGCTATCATTTTACATATGAAATTTTTATCCAAACTAAAAATACTGTTATTTATAGAGAGAGAAGTAATCAATCCTTCTACAAATTAACTAAAGCTCGTTGTCAGAATATTTTAGATGGTATTCAAAACTGTGAAATCAATTCTAAAGAGGTTTAAGCTTTTAGATCCGGGCTGTTCATATAGAAAATTTTATTTCGACCCTGGTAGTACGACAGTTGAACTACAGATTTATTTTCCATTGAAAAGAGAAGGAACTGTAATAACATGAACTGTCATACCAGACTTATGAAACCTTGAAAAAATCCCCGTCTCCAAAGTGTTCGAGTGAAAATTTTAACCCCGTCCTCTAAAGAAAAAAGAATTGTGGTACAACATGTGTACCATCCGGTCCCTAAAGGTTAAGAAAAATAACAAGTAAAGCTACAAATTAACCACATCACTAGAGTATAGAATTTTTGAAAGTATTAACCGAAGACAGTTTAACATTGAAATATGGGAAAACAAGTTTTACTGTGTTTTTAATGTGGTAAATGAAAAAATATTGCCGTAAAATTTAGCTATATTATACTGTAAAAAGAGCAGCATAATACTAGCAGGGTTCCAGTTTAAAACTGTAAAATATGCATGTTAATAAACTAAAATTGGCAATTTTAGTTTATTACTGTGAAATTAGCAATTTTATAGTTTATAACTCTAAAATTCGCAATTTTTAGTTCACTGCTATAAAAACGAAACAAGCATGACCGGTTAGTATATTTGAATTCTTTAGTTTTTAAATTTAATAAATAAAAAAGGGATGACTCAAAATTTGCGTATAATTATACATAATGAAACGCATTTTCGCTTTGTGAAATCAAAAAATCTTATCGGAATCAATACTGCAGATTTAACACAAGTAAGCTGAACCAATAGTTCCGGTTAGTATAATCGTGCATCAGAGGTTGGTTGTATTTTAAAAGTAATATTAAAAATGCATGCATCGTTATAGAACAGTAAAAAAAATAGTTGCTTTAGAGAACGTATTAATTATATCATCGAGAAAATGATTTTGTTTTTAACACGATGAGTGAAATATACATCAAAGATTCAGAATAAAATTATCGATAGATTTAAATGCTGAATTTCCCAGCCTTTCTTATGGCACATTATTTTATGAAATCAATATGTACGTTATTAAGTGAATATTAAAGAAAGGAAAAACGGCCGGCAAAGTTAAGTTACATGTTTCGGGTTGTTGCAATCGTAATGTCATCATTATCATTCAAAGTTTCTACGGTTTTCAGTGAAGAAGTGCATGATATGTTCTCCAAGACTATGCAAAGAAAAAAAAAACCTTTTTTACGCTTGTTTGACTTTTGGGGCATTTCGCGGTATTTGTGACATAATGTCCGTAACAAAACTTTTTTGAAGTTTGAAATTTTTATATGTATTGAAAAAGTACATTCTAAAGTATATGAATATAGTATTGTTTTCATAGTTCACTTTATATTATGTCTGTAATTGCACTCAGAACATTGAAAATGCAATTTTCACTGTTACAGACTCTACATTGAATTCTTCTTTAAAACTAAACTTTTATTCCAATTATTGTTACGGACTCTACAGTAGGGTGGAACGAAAATGGCCTTAAATTTTTTTTAATATTTTTTTTCTTAGCCTTAGTGGGGAAAAGTTGCCATTTAGGTTCAAAAAGAAGGAAAAAAAGTTTCGTTGTTTTAAAACAATATCTTGAGGTGCCGCAATGAGCTTCAAGTTTGTAAAAAAACATTTTTTTTATTTAAAAATTTTAAACTTCGTTTTTTTTCTATTTTTTTTAATGATTTCCATTGACATAAAATGTTGCAAAAGGTGATAGTAAATACATATATAAGCATTACAGTTGAAAAAATAGGAGTTACAAAATATATTCCTCTAACAAAAATTCATAAAATACGCTTAAAAAGATCGAAAATTCCATATTTACCATTTAAAGAATCCTTATAGGTTATTAAATGAGTAACTGCACTTGCATAATGTTTTCCACTATTTCTTTGGCACATTAAACTGTTTTTTTGTATTGAATGACGGCATGTGCTTACGTGAGTCAATTTTTGCTTTTATATAACCGTCTCTAGCA
>JAXGGA010021464.1:0-16530 GCA_038373865.1 Uloborus plumipes | reverse complement strand
ATTAGCAGCGAGATCATTTTTTAATTGTTCTTGATTAGTAGCCAGCTCATTCTTTAATTGTTCTTGATTAGTAGCCAGATCATTTTTTAATTGTTCTTGATTAGTAGCCATGTCATTTTTTAATTCACTTTTAACAGCGTTGATCGCATCAAGGAGTTGTTTCAGTTGTTCATCCATTGCTCGAGTAATCACCATAAAATTCCGAAGTCAAAAAGTCCTTAGGAAGAAAAGTCCAAGTTCACAGGTAATTCCAAGAAAGTCCTTGAAGATGCCCCACGTTGGGCGCCAAAATTGTAACGAGTCCGTAGCACCTTCAACTTTCTTCAAATGAGCATTCCAATCTTGAGGAAGTAACTATAAATTTATTTACAAGTATGTACACTATTTACAATAAGAGCAGAAAACAATTGCTAAACATCAGCAATTAGGCAGCCAACAGTACACTGTACTCTCAACAGTAACTCAGCACCACGTATCAAACGTGAACAGTAATTAAGCAATTACAAAAGCAAAACAACCATCCGCCCAAGCGGATGAAAAACGAGTCACCAGAATCAAATCTGAAAATAACTGACTGACTTGTGTTCAAGGCCAGTTATTTATACACGGAAAGAATTCCCGACAACTTTCTAGTAATATCTGGAATATTCCAAATCATTCATAACTTTAAACAATTCATTCAAGAAAACGCTAGAAATAAAAAGAAAAACACCACTCCGAGCGAAAATGTCTTCACGCTTATTAAAGTTAGGGCAAGTGTAAAAACTACAAAGTGTTACGGGGCCGGTATACAAGTGATAAAAGTGATATCTTCAGATACTTTTGCAACATGACGTCAGATAAAACCAAAACTAATGAAAATGATGCAAGGCAGGAAAAACAACAACTATTTACAAGATTTGTAACAATATGTATTTCTCAGAATGGGGAGGGAAAGGTTTCTAAAAAACGGCTATTGCAAATTTCGCGATTCTAAAAATTTGTACCAAGAATCTACAGAGCCCGATTATTCTGACATTGGACATAGGGCGCATTTCTATTTCATGGCACCCGCCTTGCCTTTTCATATCAGTTACGTGTTACGAGTTAAAAAATTCTTACAATACCAGAATTAAATAAAAGTTTTGTGCGAAGATCAAACTTTAAAATTATAATAATAATGCTATCAAATTATTAAGACAAAAATATGCGTCGACATACACAGTAAGCTTTTAGCATTAATAGTAAAACATACAGTAGGCATTTAGTATTTAGAAGACGTTGGATAAAGTAATGAGATTTTGGGCTCAGCTGAAATCTAAGAGGAGGGGCCTGTGCCCCCCGTGCCCCTGTGGTAATCAGGCTCTGAGAATCTACATTAAATGAAGATTCCAAAAATGAGTTACACAAAAACAGCGGCGCGCGGTTTTGAACGAGTAACGTTTACAAACGCTGTTTGTGCTTCGATGGCTCAGTGTAGAAGGTTTGAAAGTTCAAAAAAAAAAAAAAAAAAATTGATAAATAAATCTTTTTTTAGTGATTTTTGATTTCTTATTTTGGAAATTTTTCTATTTTATATGTACTTTAATGAAGGGCTCTCACTTTTAAACTGTATATAGCTCTACTTTGTTCTTTATACTCATTACCGTTTTAGTATTATTGGGAGGGATTGAGCTCGATTTGTAATCAGGCCAGTGCAATATGTTTTGTGCTCTTTCTATTGTCAAAATAAATAAGTATAGTTATTGTTTCTATGAACATGAAAACGCCAAGTGAATGTTGAGGGAAGATGCATGTACTCTGCGCTACTTCAGTGGGGCGAGCCACTTTTTTAAAACGGTACAAATATACGTGCTAATCAGTTTTTTTTTTTTTTTAATCATTCTCAGTTCGAGCACAGTCGTTGTGGTACCCGCTAATACCATCTCTATTGTTGTCCCGTGTTTGTATGAAAATTTGAAAAAAAAAATCAAGAAAATACATCTGGTACTTTAGAGCCACGGAGGGAACAATTGCCCCTCTCCTAATTCCCCTCATAGATAATATTAGTATTAAATACGGCGGGTCTTTGCTACATTTTAAATACTTAAAATAAAAAGTATTTATTCATAAAAAAATCGGAGACCTAAAATAGCGAACTTTTATTTCGCCTGTATGCAAGGAGTCGTATTTATTAAGCCAATTTCAGTTTAATTATGCTTTTTATATTTTCTTTGATTTCCTAAGTACAATAGAATCAATGCTTTGATTTTTATTTAAAATGCACAAATTATGTTTATTTTATACATTTTTCTAGTGTTTTAAAACAAATTCTATTTTAAATAAAAGCTGTCGTATGGAAAAAAAAAAACACACTATGTTCAATAATGAATTGCAAGAATTATTTGTTTTTTGAATTTATATAAATACAAATACAAATACAAATGTGACGACCAGCAACAGGCTCTGGGCCCAACTGGGCTGGTCCTAGTCAAATTATAGATCCCAATGAAGATCAATGGCCCTCTTAAAACTATCTACTCCCTTGCTCCTTACTACCTCTTCCGGTAAACTATTCCAAGTTCCCACTACTCTGCAAAAATAGTAATTTTTCCGAATTTCCAGGTTAGCCTGAGATTTAAACAGCTTATAACAATGACCCCTTGTCCTGCTTTCCGTGCAAAAATTTAACCCTATAACATCTTTCATTTTGATAAATTTAAACAACTGAATCATGTCTCCTCTAGTTCTCCTTTGCTCAAGACTATACATATTGTAACGAGTCCGTAGCACCTTCAACTTTCTTCAAATGAGCATTCCAATCTTGAGGAAGTAACTATAAATTTATTTACAAGTATGTACACTATTTACAATAAGAGCAGAAAACAATTGCTAAACATCAGCAATTAGGCAGCCAACAGTACACTGTACTCTCAACAGTAACTCAGCACCACGTATCAAACGTGAACAGTAATTAAGCAATTACAAAAGCAAAACAACCATCCGCCCAAGCGGATGAAAAACGAGTCACCAGAATCAAATCTGAAAATAACTGACTGACTTGTGTTCAAGGCCAGCTATTTATACACGGAAAGAATTCCCGACAACTTTCTAGTAATATCTGGAATATTCCAAATCATTCATAACTTTAAACAATTCATTCAAGAAAACGCTAGAAATAAAAAGAAAAACACCACTCCGAGCGAAAATGTCTTCACGCTTATTAAAGTTAGGGCAAGTGTAAAAACTACAAAGTGTTACGGGGCCGGTATACAAGTGATAAAAGTGATATCTTCAGATACTTTTGCAACATGACGTCAGATAAAACCAAAACTAATGAAAATGATGCAAGGCAGGAAAAACAACAACTATTTACAAGATTTGTAACATTGCCCCCTTCCCAAGGACTGCACGTCCCGGGCAGTACAATCCCCAGAAAGGAAGCAAGGGAAAATTTACAGGTGCACACATTAAATGATGACCAATCATAAACATGATAAACAATAACAATGAGAACATGAAAGAAATAATAACATTGATAAAGTAATATTCCAAACAATTAAAGGCGAAAGTTATTTACAAAATTTACAAACAAATTACCATGGTAGCTTTAGATTTACTTTAGGAACTATGGCCATAGTATGGGGCTAGCCGATCATAATGTACAACCCTAGGTTTTGAATGTGATGACTTCTGAATCCTCACTACGACGTCGTTCAGCCGGTGAAGGACTGTGTAGGATCCATCCCAATGCGACTGCAATTTGGGTGACAGACCTTTACGTCGGATGGGATTCCATAGCCACACCTTGTCACCTTCTTGAAAGTCATGGCCAGTAGACCTTGTGTCGTATCGGGTCTTCATTTTATCCGTCGCGATGTTGATTCGCTCCCGTGTGAAGTGATGAACGTCCTCCAACCGGGCCTGGAGATCCTGGACGTACTCCTCAGGCGATGAAGGCGCATCTGGAGGGAGACCGAAGACGAGATCACAAGGCAGCCGAAGCTCTCGGCCGAAGAGCATCTGTGATGGGGAATATCCGGTGGTCTCGTGGACAGCACTGCGGTAGGCCAGCAGGAACAGAGGAAGTTTCTTGTCCCAATCCTGTTGATTTTTGGAGACCATAAGCGAGAGATTATTAAGGATTGTCCTGTTGAATCTCTCCACCATGCCGTCCGATTGTGGGTGTAGTGGTGTCGTTCGAGTTTTCTCAATTTTGAGGATATCACATAGGTCCTTAAACACAGCAGAGATGAAGTTTCTTCCCTGATCGGAATGGATCTGCAAAGGTGTCCCATATCTCGAGATCCAATTCTGGACTAGAGTCTCTGCTACAGTGGTAGCTTCTTGATCCGGAATGGAATATGCTTCGGGCCATTTGGTGAAATAGTCAATGGCAACGAGGATGTATTTGTTCCCATCAGTAGTTTTCGGTAGAGGACCAAGAATGTCGATCCCGATTCGTTCGAAAGGAGCTCCTACGTTGTAAAGATGTAGTTTCCCGCGGCTTCTTCTCTTCGGTCCTTTACGGGCAGCACAGGCGTCACAAGAATGACACCACTTCTCCACGTCATCCTTCGCCTTGCTCCAGAAGAAGCGCTCTCGAACCTTGTGGAGGGTTTTCAGGATACCAAAGTGTCCTCCAGTCGGACTACTGTGCAATTCCTTTAGAACGTCTGGAATTCTTGATCTGGGAAGGAGTAACTGCCATTTGAATGCTTTACCATCGTCAGATTCCCATTTCCGATACAGGACGCCATTTCGCAACTGGAGAGATTTCCATAGAGCCCAGTATCTTTTCGTCGCAGGACTGTAGAGAGAAACGTCTTGCCAACTAGGTCGCCGACTGTCCTTTTCCATTAACTCTATGATAGGCTTTAGGTCTGGGTCTTCAAGCTGATCTTTTCTAACTTGGTCGTCACTCCATGGATCAGGATCTGAAGATGATGAAGTAGCAGTAACTTGACAGGCAGTAGGGATTGTCATCCCGTACTGTTTCTCAATTCGGGAGCAATAATGGCAGTTCTCGGAACAAGGTCTTCTTGATAATGCGTCAGCATTACCGTGTGACGAACCTTTTCGGTGCTTAATCTCGATGTCATATTCCTGGAGCCGCTGTATCCACCTGGCTACCTGGCCCTCTGGATTCTTGAAATTCAACAGCCAGGTTAAAGAGGCATGATCAGTCCGGAGCAGGAATTTACGGCCGTAGAGGTAATGATGGAAATGTTCTACAGCTTTAACTATGGCGAACAATTCCTTTCTCGTGACACAATAATTTCGCTCCGACTTGGATAAGCATTTGCTCCAGTAGGCAATGACATGTTCGTTACCGTCTATTTCTTGAGATAAAACAGCTCCAACGCTCTCGTGGCTCGCATCAGTGTCAAGTATGAAGGATTTTCCAGGCTGAGGATAAGAGAGAATAGGCGTTGATGTTAAAGCCTCCTTCAGCTGTAGAAATGCATCCTCGCATTCTTTGGACCATTCAAATTTTCGTTTGCTCTCCGTCAGCTTATGCAAAGGTCGTGCAATATTGGAAAAACCCTTCACAAACTTCCTGTAGTACGTGCAGAGCCCCAGGAAGCTTCGCAGCTGATGAACATTTTCGGGGCGGCTCCAATTCTTGACTGCGGATACCTTATCTGGATCTGTTCGTACACCCTCTGAAGAGATAATGTGACCAAGGTAGTTCACCTCACGGCGGAACAGATTACACTTGGACGGGCTTAACTTCAGGTTGGCATCCTTAAGCTTCTGCAGCACCTTCCTAAGATTAGCCAAATGTTCCTCAAAACTGCGTCCTATGATGATGATGTCGTCCAAGTAGACAAGACAGGATTCATAAGAAAGTCCTCGTAATACTGACTCCATAAGACGCTCGAACGTGGCTGGTGCATTGCAGAGGCCGAACGGCATCACTTTAAACTGCCACAAGCCTTGTCCGGTTGTAAACGCCGTCTTCTCTCGGTCGTCGGGGTGTATCTCCACCTGCCAGTAGCCGCTCTTTAAATCCAGGGTCGAAAACCACTTGTGTCCGGAAAGGGTGTCCAGAGTGTCATCGATCCGTGGAAGAGGGTAACTGTCCTTCTTGGTGATGTCATTCAGGCGTCGGTAATCAACACAAAATCTGGTGGAGCCGTCTTTCTTTCGGACCAAGACGATAGGGGATGCCCAAGGACTGGATGAGGGTTCGATGACGTCATTCTCCTGCATCTCTTTTACGAGGATCTCAACCTCTTCCTTCTTGGCGAACGGTAGTCGTCTTGGATGCTGCTTGATAGGGGGATGATCTCCAGTGTCGATCCTATGCTGCGTTAAACTCGTGCGACCAACGTCTTCGGATGTAGATGAAAACACCTGCTTGAAGTTGTCCACCAATTTTTCCGCAGCGTATCTTTGATCCTTCGATAATGGTGCACTCCCAATTAATTTCGAAGTCAAGGATTCGGAAGACACAGTCTCGGAGGAATCAATTCTTCTAATGATGCAGTTTACGGGAGTACACGTTGCCAACACTTCTCCTTTCTTGATATTCCTCGGTCTTTCACTTACATTGGCGACTCTCACAGGAACTGCATTCCTTGAAAGGTCCACAAGCGTAGATGCCACTAGTACTCCTTTTGGACTATTACTCTGGTTAGGATATTCAATGAGGCCGAATTTAAAGCTGTTGTTTTCCTTGAGGGAGCCAGGTATTAGTATTTCTGATCTAGAGGGAATCAATGAATCAGTTTGGGCTATTATTTGATGAGCGGATTTTAAGTTATTTTCGGTATTGAAAATTACTATGTCTTCCCTCATCGAGTGCAGCTCATTATTTCTACAGTCAATAGAAAAATCAAATTTTCTCAAAAAGTCCAATCCGAGAATGAAGGGATCTGTAATGTCAGCGACGAATGCCGTGTGATGGTAAGTGGCACTCCCGAACATTATTTCTAAGTTCACTTTTCCTTCAATCTCGATTTTGTCACCTGTCACAGTTTGGAGAGTAACGCAGGGCGGCGTCCATAAGATCTTGAGTCCAAATTGACGAGCTACATCAGTCTTAATAATGGTAACGTTGGCTCCTGTGTCCACAATCATTTCGCAGGGAAACCCATTCACATAAGCGTAAATGAAGAGTCCGTTGCAGCCGCCACTTCTTGGGGAAATCTGGAAAAGTTTGGGAGACGTCTTCTTTTCTTGGCGAGCTTCGCAATTCCTTCGTACGTGGCCCTCACCGCCACATTTCCAGCACTTCTGTGTTTGTCTACCTTGGTCTTTGTGAGCCGCAATCTTCTTCAGGGTCCCCGACATCTCTTTGATTTGTCGCTCAATGTCCGAGAGACGAGTTGAGTTCAAATCTTGGGCACTCACTTCCACGCCTCTGGTCGAATGGCGATCCTTGCGGGACATTTGCTGTGCAGCCTCGAACTTCATTGCGTAGACCAGACCGGATTTAAGATCTTTGATGTCCGCCATCCGGAGAGCCGTCTGAATTTCCGGACTTCGCACTCCGTCTATAAAGTAGTTCAGGGCCAGGCTATCGCGAACACTCGAAGGACAGTCCGAGAAGGCGAGATGGGAAAGCCTCTCAACGTCTGCTGCAAAAACTTGCAAAGTCTCTCCAGCCCTCTGGAGTCGGGATTTGAGCTGAAGTTGGCTGAATTCTTTTTGGCAGGATTCGCCAAAGCGAAGCTCCAAGGCCGATGATAAGGCTTCGAAGTCACGGTGCTTGTCCTCTGGGAAGGTCTGTAGTATTTCAGCTGCATCCCCTCTCAGCGAGGCTGCAAGGTGACAGGCTTTCGTGGAAGAGTCCCAGGAGTTTGCTTCTGCAACGATGAGGAACTGCTTCTTGTAAATATTCCACGAGGTCTTTCCGTCAAACGTAGCCAGTTTGATGGATGGACGAGAAGTTCCAGCTGCAGCTACACAGTCACTTGAGTTGTTGCAGGATGCTGATAACTTCGATTCAAGTTCTTTAATTTTCTTTTCCATATGGTTTTCTACTGTGGTGATTCGGTTCTCAACGCTATCAACTTTTTCTTCTAGAACCTCCACTTTATTTTCTATATTGGTAAATTTACTTTCCACCAAACTTTTCATTGACGTTAGATCGCTTTTAATTTCTTCTTGATTAGCAGCGAGATCATTTTTTAATTGTTCTTGATTAGTAGCCAGCTCATTCTTTAATTGTTCTTGATTAGTAGCCAGATCATTTTTTAATTGTTCTTGATTAGTAGCCATGTCATTTTTTAATTCACTTTTAACAGCGTTGATCGCATCAAGGAGTTGTTTCAGTTGTTCATCCATTGCTCGAGTAATCACCATAAAATTCCGAAGTCAAAAAGTCCTTAGGAAGAAAAGTCCAAGTTCACAGGTAATTCCAAGAAAGTCCTTGAAGATGCCCCACGTTGGGCGCCAAAATTGTAACGAGTCCGTAGCACCTTCAACTTTCTTCAAATGAGCATTCCAATCTTGAGGAAGTAACTATAAATTTATTTACAAGTATGTACACTATTTACAATAAGAGCAGAAAACAATTGCTAAACATCAGCAATTAGGCAGCCAACAGTACACTGTACTCTCAACAGTAACTCAGCACCACGTATCAAACGTGAACAGTAATTAAGCAATTACAAAAGCAAAACAACCATCCGCCCAAGCGGATGAAAAACGAGTCACCAGAATCAAATCTGAAAATAACTGACTGACTTGTGTTCAAGGCCAGCTATTTATACACGGAAAGAATTCCCGACAACTTTCTAGTAATATCTGGAATATTCCAAATCATTCATAACTTTAAACAATTCATTCAAGAAAACGCTAGAAATAAAAAGAAAAACACCACTCCGAGCGAAAATGTCTTCACGCTTATTAAAGTTAGGGCAAGTGTAAAAACTACAAAGTGTTACGTGGCCGGTATACAAGTGATAAAAGTGATATCTTCAGATACTTTTGCAACATGACGTCAGATAAAACCAAAACTAATGAAAATGATGCAAGGCAGGAAAAACAACAACTATTTACAAGATTTGTAACAATATTAAGTATTCTAAGTCTGGAATCATAGTCTAAATTAGAAAGTCCATTCACTAACCTTGTAGCCCTCCTTTGTACCCTTTCCAATAAATTAATATCTTTCTTAAGATAAGGAGACCAAAACTGAACAGCATACTCTAAATGAGGTCTTACCAAACTTCTATATAAAGGCAGAAGAACCTTCTTAGATTTGTTTGAAATAGATCTATTTATAAACCCAAGCATCCTATTGGCTTTGTTACTAGCTATGCTGCACTGTTGACTAAACTTGAAGTCTTGATTTATTAAGACACCTAGATCCATAACATTTTCTGCCTTACTAATGACTGAACCCTGTATATAATAGCTTGTATGCTTATTCCCATGACCTAAATGCAGCACTTGACATTTCCCAACATTTACTGCCATGCCCCACTTGTCTGCCCACTTAGTAATATGATCCAAATCCTCTTGCAGCTGATTTACGTGTTCATTATTTTCTACAACCCTCATAACTTTGACATCATCAGCAAAACAATTCATGTTTCCAGAAACATTTTCATGAATATCATTCATAAAAATAATAAACAAAAGTGGACCTAAAACTGATCCTTGGGGAACCCCACTTAAAACCTCACTCCATTTAGAATGATTACCCCTTACAACTACTCTTTGTTTCCTTCCTGTCAGCCAATTCCTAACCCAAACTAAAATTTTACCTCCAATTCCTATATCAGCTAATTTACTGAGTAGTGCAACATGCGGTACCTTATCGAAAGCTTTTTGAAAATCAATGTAAACAACATCTACACACTTTTTGTTATCTAAAGCCATGGTGGCCTTGTCATAAAAATGTAATAAATTAGTAGCACACGATTTACCTTTCCTGAAACCATACTGCAAACTAGTCAACAGACTATTATTTTCTAAGAAATCCATAATCTTAGTTTTAAATAAAGTTTCAAAAATTTTGCAAACCACCGAAGTAAGACTGACAGGTCTATAATTTCCTGCATTACCTCTAGACCCTTTCTTGAAGAGTGGCGTAATGTTAGCCAGTTTCCAGTCCTCTGGCACTGTCCCTGAGTTATACGAAGCATTGAAAATTTTTACAATAGTATCTACTAATTCCTCAGCACATTCAACTAGAATTTTTGGGTAAATATTATCTGGTCCCGGAGCTTTTGTGGTTTTAATTTTTTTCAAATAAAGTAAAACGTCCTCCCTGGAAAATACAAAGTCATCAAGCTGTGTAGTAGCTTGTGTCTTGCTTGTGTCAACTGTTGAGATACAGTTATCGTTAAAAACACTGGAAAAAAAGTCATTTAGAACATTTGCTATATCACCATCATTCTGAATTAAATTTCCATGCTCATCTACTAGTGACCCAATTTGACTATTTCGAACTTTCCCAGAATTTGCGTATGCAAAAAATTCCTTTGGATTCCTGTCAATATTATCTGCCAGCTTTTGTTCCAATTCTCTTTTCTGAAACCGTACCAAATACTTAAAACTACGCCTAGCCTCACAATACTGTAGCCTATCTGCGCTGTGACCAGTTTCTTTTAACCGACGAAAAGCAGCTTGCTTACGGTTTAGAGCAGTGGTTCTCAACGGGGGCGATACCGCCCCCCGGTGGGCGGTGGGAAGATGTTGAGGGGCGGTGAGCATATTTTGGGCGGTAGGGGGGCGATGGACATATTTTGGGCGGTAAGGGGGCGGTGGGTATATATTGAAATTTCCTTGTAGGGGCATGTTTTGGGCAAGGGGTGGAAGGAAACCGTCATCTCTTATATCGACAAGGGAAGGTTAGAAAATTTATTTTCTGGGGTATGTCCCCAACCCTTCTTTCTCTCTCTCCTAACGTCATAAAGGATATCCTAAAATTTGCTAATAGCACTTGAATTTTAGAAAAAAAATTTGCTGAGGATCCCCCGTTTCATAGGATAACTACCTAAAATAGCCTAAAAATGTGTTTTATTGATGTCCATTTGAAAATTGTTCGAGGAAGGGTCCTGAATCCCCCCCCCTCCTTGCTCATCTAACTTAGACAGCGAAATATACAGGGTGTCCACTCCAATCGTGGACCAATAGCTAATTTCTAAACCGTTAGAGATACGCATATAGTTTATTTAGGAAAAAATCTCCAAATTACGAAAGGAATTTTGGATCTATTCAATGTTTTTCAAAAAATCAAATTTTGAAAGAGTTACGAAATTTAAATTTTTATACAGCCCCCCAGTCCTATCAATCATATTTAGTAAAACATTCTTGACACTGTAACGTTTAAAACTAAAAAAAAATCACTCTTCTACGACAAAAATTGACCGAGTTATGACGTTTTGAAAAATCAAGATTTTGAAGGATTTCGCATACGGTCCCTAAAGCGATCTATCGATGACGTCATGAAACAATGCAAAATCTTGATTTTTCAAAACATCATAACTCGGTCAATTTTTGTCGTAGAAGAGTGATTTTTTTTTAGTTTTAAACGTTACAGTGTCAAGAATGTTTTAGTAAATATGATTGATAGGACTGGGGGGCTGTATAAAAATTTAAATTTCGTTACTCTTTCAAAATTTGATTTTTTGAAAAACATTGAATAGACCCAAAATTCCTTTCGTAATTTGGAGATTTTTTCCTAAATAAACTATATGCTTATCTCTAACGGTTTAGAAATTAGCTATTGGTCCACGATTGGAGTGGACACCCTGTATATACTACATTTTTTATTGCGCTTTAAAACGTCCCTTTTAAAAACTTCGAGGGAAAAGATCCAGAGCCACACACCCCTTTTCTTACCTAACCATACATAGCTTAAAATTTCGTTTTTAGACATTTCCGTCGAAGAGCTATGGAAACGTTCATTCTGAAAGACAGCTTTGTGATTTTTGAAAATAATTGCAGCGTGAAATCTCGACCTACCCACCTCTGCTCCAATCGTGATCAAACAGGGCCTAAAATTGCGTTTTTACGAAGTTAATTTCCTAAAAATTCCTACATGAGAGCCTCCTGACTTGACCGACTTTTTGTGTCGTTAGATCATCCCCTAACACTAAAGGTAGCTAACAATCTTATTTTTCAGAAAACAACATGAAAAAAATTTCTGGAAAAAACTCCCGAACCTCCTGAATATCATCAAAAATAGTTTAAATTTGTTTTTTATGCTTCAATTTTTCAGAGAACACTAATAGAAGCTCCGACCTCTAACATTACTAAACTTTAGTAAATGCACCCACAGCTCGATTATAGCATCCTAAGACTGCAGTTTCGCCCTTATTATGGGCTTCTCAGTTAGGAATAGCCAATGATCGAGCCGGAGGCAAAAATCCTCTTAATGTCGCTAAGATAGCCAACAAATGAATTTTTCTTACCAGCGAGCGTCCGCAAACTATGGTGCGGCTCAACTCGAAATTTGAAGGCAAAAGCTGGGTAATGTGCAATGAGTTACCGCCCGTAAGCCAGGGCTGAGGCAGAACTGAAGCAAATGCACCCACAGCTCGATCATAGCATCCTACTACTACTATAGCATAGAAATTCGAGCAGGCCGAAGGCCTTTTTCTCGGTTTGAAGGAGGACAATGGTTCCGAAATAATGAAGTCAGGAGTGTGAAGGGTGGAGGTGGGAAGGGAGACAGGTATAAGGGGAGAAAACAAACGAAAAAAAAGAAAAAGGGCGTCCTCAGGGCCACTCTATTTACATATGTACCAGGAAACTACCCCGGGGGGGGAGGATAAACGAAGGTAACATGACTACCGGAAACAAGAATATATACACGAAAAAAGACAGCAGGAATTTACATTATGTACAAGCAAAAAACCCTCTAAAGGGCTAAGTGGGGAGCACCTTCCCGCTCATCGAGCGGGTGGGATGAAAGGGAAATGCCGGAGCTAGGAGGGCGCAGCCGGCCGAGCCCTTGGGGCCCTGCGGCGGCGAGTGCCCGTCCTTCCTTGGGCGAAGCCCAATGGGAGGAACCTAGTATCCGAGGGATAGTTAGAATTCGAATCATTCATAATAAACCTTGCCTGCTCCCTAATCAATTTGTTAGGGTGAGCAGAAAGGCCATTGAAGAATTTGACTGCCAGATTCCTGATATGGGGTGCAAGATATTTTACTTTGAGGTCATTATGGAGAGTGTCATTCCTTACATACCAGAAATTCCCCGTAATGCCTCGCAGATACTTGTTTTCCAGTATTTGGAGATGATTCATGTTGGTTTTTGCCGCATGCCCCCATATCGGAATGGCGTAGTCCATGGTAGGACGAATGACTGTTTTATAGAGCCTAACTTTGTTTTTCAGCGATAGGCCTCTATGCTTGTTTGCCATGCAACGAAGGAGTCCCACCTTCTTTTCAGCTCGTTTGTGAATTTTCTTGACGTGGTGGCTGAACTTAGTGGAGCGGTCAAAAGTGACTCCCAGATAGGTCACTTCATTATCGTATTTAATAGTCTCTTCGTTCAGGACGATTGGTTTCGGTGCCTTTGCCCAAGGCTTATTGGCATGTATTACCAATTTCGTCTTTTTGGCATTAATGGCTATACGCCAGTCATTGAAGTATTTCGTAATTAAATCGACGTGTTTTTGCAAGTAAAATCTGGCGAATCCGGGGGAGGGTTGCACGGAGATTACTGCAGTGTCATCAGCAAAGAGGCTGCTTTGGGTGTGTTTATAGTCAGGGAAGTCGTGGGTGTAGAGACAATAAAGGAGGGGGCTCAAAGCACTCCCCTGGGGGACCCCTGCCTTTATTGGCCTGTCACCCGAGAGGGACTTGCCAACTCTAACTTGAAAAGTTCGATCTCGCAAGAAATGTGACAAAATGTGGATGAGATTGTCAGGAAATTTGAGCATTATTAGCTTATAGAGGAGCCCCCCATGCCACACTCGATCGAAGGCCTTCTCAATGTCAAAATAGATGCCAATTGCCGACTGCTTGTGGGCTCTGGCTTCAGAAATTTGGTTTGTTATTCGTAGGAGTTGGTGGGAGGTGGAGTGTTTACTCCGGAAGCCGAATTGAAAGTCAGGGATGATTTTGTGCTGTGCCGTGTGGGACTCAAGTTGGAGTTTAATAATTTTTTCGGTAATTTTGGCCATTATCCTGAGAAGGCTAATGGGCCTGTAATTTTGTGGGAACATGGGTTTAGAATCCTTCTTGAGTATTGGGACAACAATGGCATTTTTCCAGCACTTGGGGAAGTAGCCGAAACGTAGGATTGAATTGATGATTTTGGTCAGGTTGATGATTGCTTTAAGGGGGAGGTGTTTTAGATGCAGAGCCGTGATTTCATCATCACCTGGCGCTTTCCTGACCTTAAGCCCCATAATTATTAGCATAATATGGAACGGGGCTATTAAGGGGGGGGGGGGTGACAGTGGACAGATTATGGTCGAAAAACTTTGTCACTTTTCGTTTTACGGTACGGATAACAGAATCATTATACGCATTCGCGTTGAGTTGGAATTGATTTTCAAGCGAGTCAGCAATGGCCTCCGCTTTGTCATTCTCCGAGAAGACCAAGCGACCAACTGCCGCATGTATAGGGGGCATCTCGGTTCTTCTGTTTGCCAGGGCTTTAGCCATTCTATAGATTCCCCTGGTATTTTCATTCAGGTCTTCTAGTTTGCTTACAAAGTTTTCATTCTTATGCTCCTTCACCTTAAGTTTGATGCTTGCCTGGAGCCTATTGATTTCAATTTTGGCATTTGGATCTTTAGTGATTTGCCAGTATTTTTTCTTCCTGTTCTTTTGTCTGATGAGTTCGACAATTTCTCTAGGGAGCCTGAGTGGAGAGCAGTTAATTACCTTCGTAACTTTTGATCTCTCCACCGCTCTCTGGATAGTAAGAGTAAGATTATTGATCATAGCATCCTAAGACGGCAGTTTCACCCTTATTATGGACTCCTCAGTTAGGAATAGCCAATGATCGAGCAGGAGGCAAAAAACCTCTTAATGTAGCTAAGATAGCCAACAAACTGGCAGATAAAGTGAAGCCCTGGCTTATGGGCGGTAACTCATTGCACATTACCCAGCTTTGGCCTTCAAATTTCGAGTTGAGCCGCACCATAGTTTGCGGACGCTCGCTGGTAAGATAAATTCACTTTATCTACCAGTTTGTTGACTATCATAGCTACATTAAGAGGATTTTTGCCTCCGGCTCGATCATTGGCTATTCCTAACTGAGGAGTCCATAATGAGGGCGAAACTGCCGTCTTAGGATGCTATGATCGAGCTCTGGGTGCATTTGCTTCAGTTCTGCCTCGGCCCTGGCTTACGGGCGGTAACTCATCGCACATTACTAAACTTTGCCTAAAAATATTTTCAATTTTGAAAAATCTTCATGAGGGACCTCTTTCTATTAGTTAACGTTAGTAAAAATTGTCTAAAATTGAGACAATTTTAAATGTTCGCCCTGGGAGGAATTTGAACCTAAGTCTCAACCCCACGATATTTGAGATTAACGAAATTGCATTTTTAAGACTTCGTTTTCAAAACAAACTTCGAAGGATATTCCCCAAGTTTCACCGCAGTCTTTACTCTGATGCCAAAAGCATACTTATAACTTTTGATATCTTACCTAAACTTCAAAGCATTAAATTACTCAAAAAGAATTTCTTTGAATTGAACCTATCTTGTAATTTGTAAATCCAAATTATTTGAGTTATTTTTTAAATTGAAACTTCATTTATATTTTTTTAAGGGTGATAGGCACGGGTCGTAGTTTCAAGTCTTTGTCCTTCCTGATGGAAGGTCCGGCTTCTTCTTTTTTTTTTTTGTAATTGCCCTTCCGATGTAAAATCCTATATCCGTACGTAATAAATAAGGGATGCGCTTTGCATAGTTGCTAGTAAATAAAAACAACACTGTTTGGGATCGGACTGTTCATAATATTTGAGCGCAATATTTGAACGAAGTTTAATTTTCAAAATAAATTGGTTTTCAAACAAATGTTGAAAACGGTGCATTTTTATATCAAACCGTGTTATTCTTATTTACCTTAAAAATGATTCAGTCATTTAATGAACCCATTCTAGGCATTTGATTGTAATTCTGACCGTTTTTCAGAGAGAAAAAGGACCGCTTTTTCTAAAGATTATTTTATAAAGAAAAAAAAAAAAAAGCATAATTTTTTTTTATTCTATAATCATTTTTCAACTATCTATTTTGGGCAAAATTATACAGCTGAACTGGCCAAGAAAACTGCCTCCCCCCCTTTCTTCCAGTATTGCGAGCGTCAGCAAAGGGGGCGCTGAACAAATTTTCAATCCTAAAGGGGGCGGTAGCTGTAAAAAGGTTGAGAACCACTGGGCTAGAGGAACTTATGGCACCTTCCCTCTCTTGGCGCTAGGCGGCGCAACGTCTCGGCTCACCATCGCCGGCTTAACTGCTGACCAATCCTGGTTCGACACTGCTTCTCTGGGCTCGCCCAACCAGCTTTTCACCTTCCTCCTTCATTTTCATTTTACCCCACATTAAAGCTGCTCCACAAGACATTCATTCCATCGGAGATCACAGGCGGAACGCCTAAGCGCTCCAAAATAAACCCATTGTCATTGTCATTTACAAATACAG